>BPLR01014365.1:0-53537 GCA_021605095.1 Caerostris extrusa | reverse complement strand
TTATTATTTCTATTATTTATCTCTTGGTAGATATATTAAAGTCTAGGAATGACAGTATACTGCATTATAGAAGACAAAAGTCCAATAAGGTAACAAAAAGGTAATCTTCAACTTGACTTATTATGTGAATTCATGAATCTCAACTTTTAAATAAATAATTTTTTAATCAAATATAATCCTTTAAATCCTCATATTCTTCACCTTAATTTCATGTAATGCGATTGAATGATTGCACAGTGATCATTTCTAAAATTGCTGAAGAATAAAAATCTGATAAATCTTAAAAACACTGAAGAATACCACTTTTTACTTTTATCATTTTATCGTTATTTACTTTTCTCATTTTAAATATCATAAAATTTGTTAAATTGAGTTTTGATCGAAAATCATAAAATTGGTGAATAACGTGCGATTAGAATTTCTTAAAAATCGTTCAATAGAGGTTTTTTGAATAAAAATCGTAAAGAAATCGTTATTTGTAATTTTGTAGGAAAGTCATAAGTTTTGATTTATAAATGTCCCACTATATTATTTACTAATTCTAAAAGTGAATGTGAAACATAAAATTATTAAAATAATTTGAAAAAAATTGTTTTAAATATTACGTTAACTTGAATATATCTGAAAAACAAGTTTTTCTATTAATTATTTGAAAACACATTTTTACTTACTTTATTTTCTCTGTACAGTGCAGGAAAAAGGACTTAAATGTTTCGAAAAAGAAAAGTTAGATTCCTCGCTGATATGCTGATTTTTATCTTCTTTTTTACACAATGATCAGGAAGAATTTTATCGAAGATTTATAAGTCTTTGAAGTTAGCTGCAACAGTCTCAGAACTTCAGTCTTCCTCCTCGTCTTCAGCCATAAAGATAAGGTAGATTAGTGGGACTACAACTCTGACAACGCATAGAATGCAGATATAAACTATAACGGTATACTGCTCTTCGTAACGCTCCTGGTCGTCCATTTTTAAATAAAAAAAAAAAAAAAATGCTGAAACGAAACAAAAAATACATATGTATCTCGTATGAAGAAAAGGATGGAGAATAAATTTATTTTTAAAAGCATACAATGTGAATTGTAACGAAATAAAGTTTTTCGTACATCTCAAATATAGTGTAGTACATGGATAAAAATGTATTATAAATCCAGCCAAAAACAATTTATTATAAATATCTTAGCCCTTATATTTGTGTTTTATTCCTTTGGCTGGAATCAAACACAAATATAAGAGCTAAGATATTTAAAAGATAATGGTTTATACTGAGAGAACCACACATATGGCGTCGATAGGTGAATGCTTCATGTTTGCTACCAAAGTCGTGCAGAAGTACTGCTATGGTACGCTTTTCGCAACATCCCGCTTAAGAGATGAATTCACTGTTGAGATAGATGTTAATCGTATCTAAGATTCCCTTTCCTGCAAGTGATGTTTAGTGAAGAATCTACTCTCTATGTTTGAGAACATTTAAAAGATATACTAATAACTGTAATATGTGGATGAATGAGGCACACCAAAAGACAACGTGTGATTAGGGATACATGCAAATGAAATTTGTTGGCAGAATTCACAGTAACAATGACGCGTTGGAGAGCATTGCTACTTTATAGATTACTTCAAATTTTATCTTTCAGCAAGACAGTCCACTCCAGCGCATTCATGAACATGTTACCAAGTTTTTGCATCTGTCCCTTCTGAATAGTCATTGGATAAGAAGAACAGGCCATACGTCCTGTGCTCCAAAATTAAGAACACCAGGCATTTGGACTTTTTTGCTTGAGGCTTCATTGAAATGTTTGTAATTTGGATGATTTAAAACGGGATGTACCTAAATGCGCCTAAACACTTTTGAAAACATTTATCATTTGTATATCTGCAGAGGGCTAATGTTGCTCACATTGAACTTGTAAAGAAACTTGAGAAGTTTTTCTCCTTAATGCAAATGAAATTAGATTCCAATCATATGTGATTCTTTCAGTATAAGCCTTTACTTTTAGATACCTTTACCATGCAGACCTAAAATAAGATGAGTTTTTCACTGATAAAGAGTAAGTTATGAGAAAATCAGAGATGTTATTGAGAAATATGAGTCCTTGAAATTTTGCAATACTCCTCTGAAGAAGCATATTAAATATTGCAACAAGCGTATGACGAAAAATGTTTACCATGATCAACAGCATTTTGGTAATTCAAGCAATTTAATGTTGAATGCTTCTTTCATTGTACTGGCAATATCTCTCAAACCATCTTGATTTGAAGACGAAACACGTTTGACTTGTAATTGCTTAAACCAACAAAATACTTTTCGCCCTAATAATACCTTCTTTGCAATACTTTGTATTCGCCGATAGCAGAATTTATAAAGCGAAATTTTGAAGCTTGAATATATCTAGCATAAATGCTCTATTTTCTAAGAGGAAATCACCTCGTGTTATACTTGTATTTTAAGGTCAAATAAAAAATAACATATTTATTTTTTATTCCATCAAAATAGCATTGCTGAATTTATTTACAATTATTGTCATATAAAGAATACCTTCGAGCCATATGTAAAATCTTATTTCATTATCATAAGCAGACAGCATTTGCAAAAATGCAATTTTTTTTACTAATCCTTAACATATAGTAGAAACGCTGGGGCAACGGGCGTACCGGTTACGGAGTTCCTATGTGGTTTTTGAGGACCACAAAAACCTCCACATCTTAAAGTGAGTTAAAATATCTGCACTATTGCAGTTGCTTAAATAAAAGAGTAAAATTAAAGAGTAAGAAAAACAAGAATTTAAGAAAAAAACTGCCTGCTTGAGAACAATTAAAGCAAGAGATCGAAAAAGCAAAAACCTATCGGTATAATTAAAGAGTCCGTTGACGATGCCCAAAAATAAAAGTAATTTAAAGTTAAAATTAAAATTAAAAATTTTAAATGAATATAAAATAAAAATAAAAGTAAGTAAAAATAAAGTAAAATTAGCAGCAGCAAAATCAGGTCAAGAAAGTCGCCAAACACATCAGATCAAAGATCGGGCTATTTTTTTAAAGTTCGAGGAGGCACCAACAGATGGCGCCCTCATCTTGGTTACAGCTGTCCAAAACACCCAACTGTTGTTGGGAGAGAAGTCAATTTTTATTCTTTATTTACAAAAAAAAAAGGTACGAAATTTATATAGAGAAATTTTAAATTTTCGTTTCAAGTACTAGTAGTACTTCATGTGTTCTAAATCATCGTTTAAATGTTGTTTGATCGATTGATCTGTGGTTTTGTCTATTTCTTTCGTGTCCAAATATACTCCTTTGATTGTTATTCTTTTGGTTAACAGAGAGCGTCGACAACGTTTATGGTATTTCAGAAAGAAATTTAGATTTCTGGAATTTCGAATTTTTTTTTGATTTATGGAATTTTAAATTTTGGAGTGTTTTTTTTTTTTTTTTTTTTTTTGAGGAGATCGCATTTCCACTTCTGCAAATTTGTTGGGAAGAAAAATTTGGATAAATTGAGATAAAGCAGCATCAGCGGGCATGCAACTCAAGGCACCAGGTCAAATCAAGTTATGTATAGATGTTAAGTATTTAAAATTAAAGTTAAGACCAGAGTTATTAAGGTAAACTATTGAATTAAAAATTTAAAAGGTAAATAGACAAGGAAAAATTTAAACAAATTAAAACAGATTAAATTAAATTAAAACTATTAACCAAAATTTAAGTTAAGAGTGAGATAACCAATTATTTAACTAAGGTTGCACATCGTTGCAAATAATTAAGAATTAAAAGCCAAAGATTGCAGCTCAGATTCGCTTGAATTGATCGATGTAGCTAAGAGACTCCAACTACTGCGGTAGAATTAACCGGCGAGGAATAAATTCCCCGTTGTTTCTTCAAAAAGTAATTAAATAAGAAATAAAACAAACAGACATGGAAAAAAAAATTCTGCCCCGGGTACGGTTCGAAATCACGACCTTCAGATTACTCATTTGAGTGATTATGAGACTGACGCGCCGCCTAGTGCGCTACCGAGGCGTTGCTGTAAATGCGATTGTTCACTCATAGTAGATTTTAGTAATAGGAAAAAAAAAAAAAACATGGTATAAATGTACAGTAGAACCTCGGTAAGTCGAACTTTAAGGGAGACGCCAAATAATTCGAGTTATAGAATTTTCGACTTATGGAAGATTTCGATTTACGCTGGTTTTGTAAGGAAATTTTCGACTTGTAGAGGTTTAGTTTCTTTCTAACTTATTTTGAGTTAGAGAGGTAAAATAAATAAAAATTCAAGTTACAGAGGTAATAAACATGTTTATTTGCAACTTAAAAGTTATATTATGTACTACAATAAAAAATTCAAAATAATTCCGAAACAACCTCAAAATTAAAAATATTATATATTAAAAAGTCAGTTATTATTATTTTTATTTATATTTTTTTGCTTTAGACAATTCGATCGTTCTCTATCTACAGCATTATCTAAGCTATAAAGAACAGAAAATTCTTTTTCTTCCGAGTTTCTATTTGAAAGAATTGGCTATTCTATTTACTATATACCCATACATTGTTTTTAAGAAACAATGACGTGCATTGCCGGCAAATCCTTAAAGTCGGTAACTAATTTTTCTTCTAGCTATAGAGGTAATTAGTTTCAAATGATCTAGTTGCAAAGGTTATAAAAAAGATTGTAAAATTAAAGATTGCTAATGTTCGAGATACAGAGCTCCAATTTTTTTTCGAGTTACGGATTGAAAACATATACCAAAATGGCTTGTGAGGATTGACTAATTATTTCAACTTATAGAGGGTTGAAATTTCGAGTAATGGAGTTTTTGGGGCTTGTAGGGAAGGGAAGAAAAAATTTTTTCGAGTTGTGGTTGTTTTCGACTTATCGAGGTTCGACTTAAAGAGGTTGTACTATAGTAGAACTCCGGGGCAACGGGCAATTATATATTAAAAAGTCAGTTTTTATTATTATTTATTTATTATTTTTTTTTTTTTTTTAGACAATTCGATCGTTCTCTATCTACAGCATTATCTAAGCTATAAAGAACAGAAATTTTTTTTTTTCTCCAAGTTGCTATTTCAAAGAATTTGTTATTCTATTTTTGTGTAAAAGCAAAAGCTATCGGCACAATCAGGGCCTATAGGCTAACTAGGCTTCAGCCTAGGGCCTCAAGATCAAGAGGGACCTATATACAAATTGTTAGCAAAATTAAAATTACTCTATTCTAAAAACAGTCAACACTAAAACATTGAATCGAAAACAAGGAGAAATTCTACACATAGGACTAATAAACAAACATAAAAATGTATTGGTTAAGATTAACGCGGTTGGTTTATTGGATCTGTTCGTTTGTATATACTAGATTGCACCAAAGCATACTTCATACGTTCAGTTATTTGATAGAAAATAGGTTAATTTTTATTGCATATTTTATTTTCGGCTGCAAAGATTTTTATTATTGAATTTTGTTTCTTTGTAAAAGTTGTGTGTTATGCTTGATTAGTTACTGTTACAATTACTATATACGAAGCTGAAAATAAATGTCCAAATAAGTGTTCTTGACTTTTTTTTTTTTTTATTTATTATTCGTGCCACATTTTTAATAAAAATTAGAACCATTCACGACATGTTTCATTTAACATATTGAGATATATATATCGCAGTAATGATGTATTTTATTATCTTTCATGTAATTTACAAACTTAAAAATGAGAAGTGAAAGGGCCTCATAAGTGGAATAACCTAGGGCCTCTTTTCATCTAAATCCGGCCCTGGGTACACTTAAGAGTCAGTTGACGATGCCCAAAAATAAAAATACTTCAAAGATAAAATTAAAATTAAAAATTTTAAATGAATATAAAATAAAAATAAAAATAAAAATAAAGTAAAATTACTTAAAATAAAACAAAATAAAAAAGATTAACAAAATTCAGCAAAGCAGCACCAAAATCAAGTCAAGAAAATCAACAAGCACATCAGATCAAAGCTCGGGCTATTTTTCTAAAGTTTGAGGAGGTACCAACAGATGGCGCTCTCATGTCGGTTTCAGCTGTCCGAAACCCCCAACTGTTGTAGGGAGAAAAGTCAATTTTTATTCTTTATTTACAAAAAACAAAGAATGAAATTTATATATAGAAATTTTAAATTTTCGTTTCAAGTACTAGTAGTACTTCATGTGTTCTAAATCATCGTTTAAATGTTAAAATGTTTGATCGATTGATCTGTGGTTTTGTCTATTTCTTTCGTGTCCAAATATACTCCTTTGATTGTTATTATTTGGGTTAAAAGAGAGTGTCGACAACGTTTATGATATTTCAGAAAGAAATTTAGTTTCCTGGAATTTCGATTTTTTTGGTGATTTTTGGAATTTTAAATTTTGAAGTGGGTTTTTTTTTTTTTTTTTTAGGAGATCTCATTTCCACTTCTGCAAATGTGTTGGGTAGAAAAACATTTGGATACATTGAGATAAACCAGCGTGAACGGGCATAGATCTCAAAGCACCAGGGCAAGTCAAGTTATATATAGAAGTTAAGTATTTAAAATTAAAGTTAAGACCAGAGTTATTAAGGTAAACTATTGAATTAAAAATTTAAAAGGTGAATAAACAAGGAAACATCTAAACAAATTAAAATAGATTAAATTAAATTAAAACTATTGACCAAAATTAAAGTTAGGAGGGGGACCAATTATTTAACTAAGGTTGCACATCGTAGCAAATAATTAAGAATTAAAAGCCAAAGATTGCAGCTCAGATTCACTTGAATTGATCGATGCAGCTAAGAGACTCGCGGTAGAATTAACCGGTGAGGAATTCCCCGTCGTTTCTTCAAAAGTAATTAAATAAGAAATTAAACAGACAAGGAAAAAAAAATGCCCCGTGTGAGGATCGAAATCACGACCTTCAGATTACTCTTTTGAGTGATTATGAGACTGACGCGCTGCCTACCACGCCACAGAGGTGTTGGTTTAAATGACATTGTTTACACATAGTAGATTTTAGTAGTAGGAAAACAATACAGTAGAACCTCTTTAAGTCGAACCTTGATAAGTCGAAAACCTCCACAACTCGAAAACATTTTTTGTTCCTTCCCTTCAAGCCCCAAAACCTCCATTACTTGAAATTTCAACCCTCTGTAAGTCGAAATAATTAGTCAATCCCCACAAGCCAATTTGGTATTTATTTTTCTCTCCTTAACTCAAAAAAAAAAAAAAAAAAAAAAAAAAAGGGACCTCTGTATCTCGAACATTAGCAATGTTTGATTTTCAAATCTCTTTTACAACCTATACAACTCTATCATTTGAAACTAATTACCTCTATAGCTCGAAGAAAAATAAGTTACCGACCTCAAGGATTTGCCGACAATGCACGTCATTGTTTCTTAGAAAGCAATCTATCAGTATATAGTAAATAGAATAACCAATTCTATGAAATAGTAACTCGGAAGAAAAAGAATTTTCTGCTCTTTATAGCTTAGATAATGCTATAGATAGAGAGCGATCGTATTGTCTAAAACAAACAAACAAACAAAAAAAAAAATAATTAATAATAACTGACTTTTTTAATACATAATATTTTTAATTTTAAGGTTGTTTCGGAATTATTTTGATTTTTTATTGTAGTACATAATATAACTTTTAAGTTGCAAATAAACATGTTCATTACCTCTGTAAGTTGAATTTTTATTTATTTTACCTCTCTAACTCAAAATAAGTTACAAAGAATTTAAACCTCTACAAGTCGACTATTTCCTAAGTCGAAATCCTCCATAAGTCGAAAACTCTATAACTCGAATTATTTATCGTCTCCCTTGGAGTTCGACTTACAGAAGTTCTACTGTAGTAGAAAAGTAGTAGAAAAGCCAATGTTTACACATTTATTAGAAAAGTCAATGTTTACACATTCATTAGAAAAGCCAAAATTTTCACTTGCAGTTGAATACTTATGTTTACACGTGTAATGGTAAAACCAATGTTCATAAAAATGCGATTTTTTTAATCAGCTTTATGAAATAAAAAAATATTATTATTAATTTAAAATATCATGAAACGAGAGAGCTTCCTATTCTTCAGTTTCAATTTCATAAATCTTATTAAAAAATAAAAATAATTCCGAAACAACCTTAAAATTAAAAATATTATGTATTAAAAAAAGTGAGCTATAATTATTATTATTATTATTATTATTTTTTTTTTTTTTTGCTTTAGGCAATTCGATCGTTCTATAGCATTGTCTAAGCTATAAAGAGCAGAAAATTCTTTTTCTTCTGAGTTGCTATTTCATAGAATTGGTTATTCTATTTATTATATACTCATACATTGTTTCCTAAGTAACAATGACGTGCATTGTCTGCAAATCCTTGAAGTCGGTAACTTATTTTTCTTCGAGCTGTAGAGGTAATTAGTTTCAAATGATCGAGTTGTAAAGGTCGTAAAATCAAACATTGCTAATGTTCGAGATACAGAGGTCCAAACATTTTTTTTCGAGTTACTGAGGGAAAATATATACCAAAATGGCTTGTTGGGATTGACTAATTATTTCGACTTAAAGAGGGTTGAAATTTCGAGTAATGGAGGATTTGGGGCTTGAAGGGAAGGAAACAAAAATTTTTTCGAGTTGTGGAGGTTTTCGACTTAAAGAGGTTCTACTGTAGTAGAAACGCCGGGTTAACGAGCGTACTGGTTGCGGAGTTCCTATGTGGTTTTAAGAACCACGAAAACCTCCGCATATTAAAGTTAGTTAAGATATGGGCACCATTGCAGTTACTTAAATTAAAGTGTACAAATAAAAAAGAAAAACAAAGAATTTAAGAAAAACATCTCCTGCTTGAGAACAACTAAAGCAAGAGACCGAAAAAAGCAAAAGCTATCGGTACAATCAGGGCCGGATTTTCCTATAGGCTAACTAGGCTTCAGACTAGGGCCTCAAGATAAAGAGGTGCCTACATTCAAATTGTTAGCAAAATTAAAATTACACTATTCTAAAAACAGTAAACACTAAAGCGCAGAATCGAAAACAAGTAGAAATTCTACACATATGACTAATAAATAAACATAAAAATGTATTGGTTAAGATCAACGCGTTCGATTTATTGGAACTGTTCGTTTGTATATACTATATTGCACCAAAGTATAGTTCATACGTTCAGTTATTTGATAGAAAATATGATAATTTTTATTGCATGTTTTATTTTCGGCTGCAAAGATTTTTATTATTGAATTTTGTTTCTTCGTAAATGTTGTGTGTTATGTTTGATTAGTTATTGTTACAAGTACTATATATGGAGCTGTGAATAAATATCCAAATAAGTGTTCTTTTTTTTTTTTTTTAATTTATTATCCGTGCCACATTTTTTATAAAGATTAGAACCAATCACAACATGTTTTATTTAACGTATTGAGAGATATATATCACAGCAATGATGTATTTTATTATCTCTGATGTAATTTACAAAGTTAAAAATGGGAAGTGAAAGGGCCTCATAAGTGGAATAGCTTAGGGCCTCTTTTTATCTAAATCCGGCCCTGGGTACAATTAAGAGTCCATTGACGATGCCCCCCTGCCAAAAAAAAAAATTTAAAGTTAAAATTAAAATTAAAAATTTTAAATGAATATAAAATAAAAATAAAAGTAAGTAAAAATAAAGTAAAATTACATAAAATAAAACAAAATAAAAAAGATTAACAAAATTCAGCAAAGCAGCAGCAAAATCTGGTCAAGAAAATCGCCAAACACATCAGATCAAAGATCGGGCTATTTTCTAAAAGTTTGAGAAGGCACCAACAGATGGCGCACTCATGTCGGATGCGGCTGTCCAAACCTCCCAACTGTTGTTGGGGAAAACGTCAATTTTTATTCTTTATTTACAAAAAACACAGAATGAAATTTATATATAGAAATTTTCACTTTTCGTTTCGAGTACTAGTAGTACTTCGTGTGTTCTAAATCATTCTTCGTGTTCTAATCATCTTCTTCCAATGTGTTCTAAAACATTGTTTAAATGTTAAAATGTTTGATCGATTGATCTGTGGTTTTGCTATTTCTTTCGTGCCCAAATATACTCCTTTTATTGCTATTCTATTGGTTACCAGATAGTGTCGACAACGTTTATGGTATTTCGGAATTTCCTGGAATTTCGAATTTTTTGGTGATTAGTGGAATTTTAAATTTTGGAGTAACTTTTTTTTTTTTTTTTTTTTTTTTTTGAGATCTCAATTTCCACTTCTGCAAATTTGTTGGGAAGAAAAACATTTATATAAATTGAGATAAAGCAACGTCAGAGGGCCTTCATCTCAAAGCACCAGGTCAAGTCAAGTTATATATAGAAGTTAAGTATTTAAAATTAAAATTGAGACCAGGGTTATTAAGATAAACTATTGAATTAAAAATTTAAAAAGTAAATAAACAAGAAAAAATTTAAACAAATTAAAACAGATTAAATTAAATTAAAACTGCTAACCAAAATTTAAGTTAAGAGGGAGATAACCAATTATTTTACTATGGTTGCACATCGTAGCAAATAATTAAGAATTAAATGCCAAAGATTGCAACTCAGATTCGCTTGAATTGATCAATGCAGCTAAGAGACTCCAACAAGTACAATAGAACCTCTGTAAGTCGAATTTCAAGGGAGATGCCAAATAATTCGAGTTATAGAGTTTTCGACTTATAGAGTTTTCGACTTTACGCTGATTTTGTAAGGAAATATTCGACTTGTAGAGGTTTAGATTCTTTCTAACTTATTTTGAGTTAGAGAGGTAAAATAAATAAAAATTCAAGTTACAGAGGTAATAAACATGTTTATTTGCAACTTAAAAGTTATATTATGTACTACAATAAAAAAATCAAAATAATTCCGAAACAACCTTAAAATTAAAAATATTATGTATTAAAAAGTCAGTTATTATTATTATTTTTTTTTTTTTTAGAAAATTCGATCGTTCTCTATCTATAGCATTAAAAAGCTATAAAGAGCAGAAAATTCTTTTTTCTTCCGAGTTACTAATTCATAGGATTGGTTATTCTATTTACTATATACTCAGACATTGTTTTCTAAGAAACAATGACGTCCATTGTGGGCAAATCCTTAAAGTCGGTAACTTATTTTTTTCAAGATATAAGAGGTAATTAGTTTCAAATGATCAAGTTGCAAAGGTTGTAAAAAGAATGTAAAATCAAACATTGGTTATGTTCGAGATACAGAGGTCCAATTTTTTTCGAGTTACTGACGGAAAATATATGCCAAAATGGCTTGTGGGGATTGACTAATTATTTCGACTTATAGAGGGTTGAAATTTCGAGTAATGGAGTTTTTTGGGTTTGAAGGGAAGGGAACAAAATATTTGTTTAGTTGTGGAGGTTTTCGACTTATAGAGGTTCGACTTAAAGAGGTTTTACCGTAGTAGAAAAGCCAATGTTTTCACATTTATTAGAAAAGCCAATGTATACATATTCATTAGAATTATTCAAAATTTTCACTTGTAGTTGAATACTAATGTTAAAAGTTATATTATGTACTACAATAAAAATCAAAATAATTGCGAAACAATCTTAAAATTAAAAATATTATGTATTAAAAAGTCAGTTATTATTATTATTATTATTATTTTTTTTTTTTTTTTTTTAGACAATTCGATCGTTCTCTATCTATAGCATTATCTAAGCTATAAAGAGAAGAAAATTCTTTTTCTTCCGAGTTGCTATTTCATAGAATTGATTATTCTATTTATTATATACAAGTATAATGGTGAAACCAATGCTCATAAAAATTAAATTTTTGTAAATCAGCTTTATGAAATAAAAAATATTATTATTAATTTAAAATATCATGTAACCTTTTGGAGGACAAGAGATTTTCCTATTCTTCAGTTTCAATTTCATAAATTTTATAAAAATTATTCTGGCAATTGGATTTCTTTTTTATAAATTTATTAATAGATTAGTAATTTATCTCAGATTCGGAAAGTAATATCTTAAACTTTAATGAATTTATTATTATTTAATTTTTTTAATGAAAAAAATAATTTAACGTGACTTTTTATTAAATAAATTTTCTCATAGGAAAACATTTTTTTTTTGTACAAATTGTTTTGCAATTTGCAATTTCAATAAAATCGATACCTTCAATATGATTTAAATTTAATTTCATGTAATATTTACAAGAGACTAAACCTCATAAATATATACTTTTAGAATAGTATTTCTAAATTAAATTACAAGTTTTGTAAAGTTTTATGTGCAACCTTCTATCCATTTAATTTTTTATTAGAGAATACAGAGTTATATTAGAAAGTTGCTGGGTGTTTATGAAATAAAAACTTCACTTTGGAAGGCTATATACGGCCAATTAAACAAGTAAGTGCACCAATGTACCAATCGCAAGTTCTTTATTTGACTAGAGATTCTGTTCACTGATACTTAAATGACAAATTTCTATAATGGTAGACTACTACTACTACTACTACACACACATCACTGTTCCTAATAAAATATAAAATAAATTCGAATAAGAACACGAATAAAAATTAATGAAGATATTTATTAAATCTATTTTGCCATAATTTTGCTGTAATAACAGAAAGTTTATTTAAATCAAGGCTTTTTTAATCAGGAATTTTTAATTTTTTTTCATAATAATAAGATTGGATTATAGGAGTCTGTTGGCCGAGTGGCTAGCTCTTTGTAGCTCAATACCACAGATTTCGTGTTCGAGTCTCGCCAATGCCATGGTTGTTTGTAGTGGTTCGGAATCCACTTTAAACCATAGGTCCCGGTCTGATGCGATCGTAGAGAGTTGTGGGCGTAGTATTACTCGTATCCATAGCATATTTTCAAGCCACACGTGCCGACCCTGGGTAGTGCTAAATGAGTAACAGGTGTTCAGCACTTGCTTATGACATAAAGATTAACTGTCACTCCATTTCCAGCTGTTTTAATAACAACAATGGATTATTAACAACTCGATAAACATTGCAAAAATAAATCTGTATTGCTCAGTGGTCGTGGATTATAAATTACAAAACTTATGACCACTTCTTCTATCCTATTAATGAAAAATTCATTTATATATTTTGCTTTCTGATAGATTATAATTTAAGCTCTTCTGCACATCCAACAGACGCAGACATGAAGAATTCACAGAACGAGGCTAAGCCGCAAAATCTTCAGAACTGCAAAAATATACTTAATACATATCGCAATCGACTACACCGGTAGGATAAACTAAGTTTTTACATTTGTTGATGCGACGATCTGGCACCACAAGAATTCTTGGAAGAATATTAATGAAATTTCTCAATATAAATAAATATACACATAAAGTAAAAAATTAAATCTATGCCTTTAATACCATTTTTTTATTTCTTGCATTTTTACGGCGCCTGTTGAAGATGTTTTACGAAATCCTGGATTATGCCCATGAAGATAAAAGTAGCTGACGTCAAGTATAATCTTGGACGCCAACTTATTCTGATAACAAAAGGCAGAGAAATTTGATAATCTAGGTTAAAGCTTTCTTAGCTTTAAACTTTCTTAGAAAATGTATAAGGTTTGGAACCAAGGTAATTGAAAATACATCGAATAAACAAGGATATTTATAGCGTCCCTAAAAATTTATCTCGTATCAATAAAGTGAATTTTCAGGCCTTGAATCTGTAATTTCTTTCTTGTTAAACAATATTTCAATGTTCTAATTAATTTTCATTTACATACTCTTTAGTTTTCTAAAGTACTAATTAATTTTCATTTAAATACTCTTTAGTTTTCTAATGTACTAATTAATTTTCATTTACATACTCTTTATTTTTCTAATGTACTAATTAATTTTCATTTACATACTCTTCAGTTTTCTAATATACTAATTATAATTAATATACTTTTAGTTTTCAAATGTACTAATTAATTTTCATTTAAATACTCTTTAGTTTTCTAATGTACTAAGTAATTTTCATTTAAATACTCTTTAGTTTTCCAATGTACTAATTAATTTTCATTTACATACTATTTATTTTTCTAATGTACTAATTAATTTTCATTTACATACTCTTCAGTTTTCTAATATACTAATTATAATTAATATACTCTTTAGTTTTCTAATGTACTAATTAATTTTCATTTAAATACTCTTTAGTTTTCTAATGTACTAATTAATTTTCATTTAATTACTCTTTAGTTTTCTAATGTACTAATGAATTTTCATTTAGATACTCTTTTTTTCTAATGTACTAATTATAATTAACATACTCTTTTGTTTTCTAATGTACTAATTAATTTTCATTTAATGTACTAATTAATTTTCATTTACGTACTCTTTATTTTTCTAATGCACTAATTATAATTAACATACTCTTTAGTTTTCTAATGTACTGATTATAATTTACATACTTTTTAGTTTTCTAATGTACTGATTATAATTTACATTTTTTAGTTTCATTGTACTGATTAATTTTCATTTATATGCTCTTTAGTTTTCTAATGTACTAATTATAATTAACATACACTTTTGTTTTCTAATGTACTGATTATAATTTTCATACTTCTTTAGTGTTCTAATGTACTGATTATAATTTACATACTTTTTAGTTTTCTAATGTACTGATTATAATTTGCATACATTTACTGATTATTTTTCTAATGTACAGTACTTTCTAATGTACTGATTATAATTTACATACTTTTAGTTTTCTAATGTACTGATTATAATTTACTCTTTAGTAATGTACTCTTTAGTTTTCTAATGTACTGATAATAATTTACATACTCTTTAGTTTTCTAATTTACTGATTATAATTTACATACTCTTTAGTTTTCTAATGTACTGATTATAATTTGCATACTCTTTTAATTTTCTAATGTACTGATTATAGTTTACATACTCTTTAGTTTTCTAATGTACTGATTATAATTTACATACTCTTTAGTGTTCTAATGTACTGATTATAATTTACGTACTCTTTAGTTTTCTAATGCACTGATTATAATTTAAGATAAGATGGAATCTGAAATTTAATTTAAACATATAAGCACATGAAAAACACACTTGTGTAATTATTAAAATTACAGAGGTTGCACAATTTTTGTAAATTTGTCAAAGTCTTCATTTAGAATAGTATAATATTTATGGAAAAGTGTGTTTAAAGTATCTTGTAGGTTTTTAAGTGAGATGGTTGTAAAAATATCCTTCAATTAAAAATTAGCTTGTTAGAAGAGTATAAAAAAGTAGCTTGTCATTAATTATAATTATGTATGAGACAGAGATTATAATGTTTCAAGTATATCTTCTTAGTTTATCTATATATGGGGAGGTACCACAGATGATGAAACGATAAGCCATTAGAGTTTTGTGAAATTTCGGATAAATGTTTACTAAAGAAACTTTGGTTATTGATTTAAAAAAATGTTGAAAGCAATGAGCAAACCCTCATTGAACCGACCATCATTCATTCCAAAAATCATCATTGAAAACAATCATGGTTTTTACTGATAACATTTAAGGGGGATTTAACAGATTTGTAATTATAAAAAAGTATTAAATTATTTATCTAGCATTTTCAGGCAGTGTAGCTTACAGATGAAGACAGTAACCATTGCAACGAGCGTAATAATAATTTTGTATTGTAGAATTTTTATCTCTGATTAATAAATGGTAATGGAAGAATGATAGAGTACCTGGAAAGTGTATTAGAATCTATTTTTATACTTGTATATAAATGTTCCACTTCCATTCAATGGAAGTTAACGGAAGTGAAAGGTGAAGCTGATGTTTTCCTCAGAATACATTAGAGTTAAGAAATTACTATAATCACATAATATAAGAAGTACATAAAGCACAAATGCGAAAAAAAAATATCCAAATAGTTAATAAATGGACCGATGCGATGTCACATTATTAGCTTCAATAAAGTATTCTATTAAAATATTCAGTTACTCGTTGGAACTACCAAGTTCACTTGATAACAGGAATCAATGTTATTTTTGAGCTAATATTATGTTATTTTATGAACAGCGGTGTTTGGACTTTGTCAACTCATGTAACTTTTTAAGTATTAAAGTATTTAATAGAACCCTTTTTAGTCAAATAATTAAATATTCACAAAAAAAAACTAGGAAATATACGATTAATTTTATTTTATTTGATTAATTAAACACTACAAAAAATATTATTACTGAGCAATATAAATAATTTTTCAACAATTGGAAGAATTGTATGAAACATTGGTGTTACGAGGAACACAGTTTAAATACTGCTGATTTGTTAATTACAGTAAATTACATGAATATGTTCAAAAACGTCATGTTTTTTGTGCATTTTACGTTGACAATTTAAGGGTTAATAAGTTAAATAATGAATGCATAAACAGGATGCTCGTTAAAATGTTTTGACACACTAATAGGGGTAATAGCACACCACAAGATGCATGATATTTATTGTCTTCCTAGATTACATTTCTAAGCCAATAAAAACCAAACAAACAATATGCATTTGCTTAATACTTTCGTATTTATCGCAAAAAAATTATACATCCTATTCTATGCGCGATGGTGTAATGAAAATGTTAGAGTCTTTGAATGCTAAAATTTATATAATTTCAAATTGTTAAAAAATAATTAAACAAGTAACGATAAGTAAAAGTAATTAAACAAGCAGCAATAAAAATTTGCATACTATTAATAATTTTCAACATATCCAATATATAATAGATTAAAAATTAATTTATTTTTGTCTCATATTTTTTTATTAGGATAAAACATCTCGGTTGCTAGAGCGCTGGGTTTCTGGTCTAAGAGAGCTTAGCTCAAAACCTCTTTTAACTGTTTTCGATCGATTAATTGTTATTACCTCGATTAACCTTTTATTATTATTATTATTAAGTCTAAAATTATTCTAGTTACTGTCCCATGATGAGACAAATTATTTAGTTCGTAACGTTCCTCCGTTGAAAGGTGGAAGGATCAAACCTACAAGTGCTATTCTCTTAGATCTTTTTCCAAATTGAAGTAGCAGTGTTACTCATACCTAACACGTGCCCCAGTGGCAAATTGTGCAGCTCAAGTGTAAGAGAACCTTGGTTCTTATCTGTTATTGTCGTCACTGCTTTCAGAAACAAGGCTGACTGACTTGTCGCTCTACGGTCATTTTGTGCCCACTTTAGGAGAATTAGATCTGGACCTACAGTTTAACATGGATTCCAAACCACTGCCATCCATACCACCGCCAGGATTCTAACTTGAAGCCTTTGGTGCCAAAGGCTAGAGCGCTAACCAATTGGCAATCAGGCCGCTTCAGAAACAAAAAAAAAAAAAAAAAAAAATCGATGGCGATTTTGATGATCTTGTAAACAGTGTCTCGCGTCTGTAGTTGAGCTGTGTGGTGGGAATCTACCAGTTTATCTCCCATACGACACACAAATGCGGGACAGTTACCCTTAAAAGTCCTCCCGGAAGACATTGCTTTCCGGTGGCCTGTTCGTGGAATACACAAGTTGTATGTGAGATTCACCGATATGACACACACAAAAAAAGGGTTATTCGTGACTCAAGAGTAGGTTCAGGAGGGTTTAGGATCAAAACTGCTGCTTTCAGAAATAAAGAGCCCTGACGGGGATTGTATAAACTGGTAGAAAGCTTTCTCAAGCTGCCTGGTGAGTATTTCAAGGTTTCTCGTACACGATTTGCAAATGCAATGCAGTTCACCGTAAACGTCATTCCGAAGGACATTGTCTTCTCATCTCCTGTACAAGGGTTGTTCGTAGAATATATATTTGGATAATTAGCTCCTCTAATGTTTTAAAAAATTTAGATGGCATTGGGAACTTTATATGATGGATGTGTTATAAAGTGATCCACATGCTTCGTGGGTTCAGTGTCCTACGCTTAAAAGCATAAAGGTACCGTATATTAAAAAAATATTTTTAGATCACATACCATAATTTAATAATCATTTTGAATGCTGCTTCAGATTTGCAATGTGTCTTTTTATTATTAACATTGATTTTTCTTTTTATTGAAATTTTACATTTTTACAGCCACGCGTTGTGAGTAAGTCGTTCAGATAGAACTGACTGCATATTATTAACTGTTTAATGCATTTAGATCAAGTTGGCCTATGTGTCATAGAAAAGCAAATATTTATTTACCTAATATCATTCATGGCATTATTAACAGAAAAAATGAGATTTTTGAAAAATAGTTAAGAAAATTTCGGCTTAAAATTGATATCAAGTTTGCAATTTTTAATTGCAACATGCCTAAGCCCTGTTGTTCACTAATTACGAGAATTACCACTGAGCCACTAGTGTGGAAGATTAGCAGTTTTTACATGAATTTATTGAAAATGATTTGAATATTTCATTTTCAATATTTTTGAATTGTTAAAAAATGAAAAATAAATGCAAGGCTCAGAGAAACAAAAAACTCCGAGAGAATTTTCGTTAAAAATTTAAAGAAGTTTCTAAAATGTTTTAGGCATACTAAAAGTATATCGTGCTTTTTTGCTGAAATACTTAATTTTTTTTTTCTGATGCATTACTTTTTATTGTAAATTACAAATATTATTTAAAAAAAATTCATTAAAAATAAAAAAAAAAAAAGCTATAACTATATCTGGATTGCATAATTACATTTGAATAATTTTAAGATGGTTTAAATATATATATAACAAGCCAAAAGTCATCTTATAAGTAAAAAATTTTTTGAATTCAAGAAAACTAAAAGTAAATTTGTATTTATAAAATAAGAGGTGTGAGGAATTACTTTTATAATTAAATAGTTATTTCAAAGAATATAAATGCATTAAATTTAGTTTTATGTATTGGTCTTTTCAATGTGAACACAACCTAATCACGGAACCCATCTTCACCGATTTTAATAAAAATAGGTCTGCTTGTAGCGCTTTTGATGTTAATTTCAGTAATAGGAGTAATTTAAGATTTAATTGGGTTTTCAAACATTACGAGCCTTAAAAAAAATATTTTTTTTTTTGCATTCATTTATAAAACGTGGCTAAGGATACAAATGTTTGGATATAAAAGGATAAAAAATTCTTTTCATGTTCATAGTCTATTTCTTTTCAATTCCTTCAATTAGCTCACATTCACCCTATATATGTCTTGTTCAAATTTTCAATCGTTAATAAAATACTTTGTATTCACATACTCAAGTTCAAATACATTTTTTTAACTTGTAGTGGATGATACTTGATGTTAATACAGTTTTTTCAAATATTAATTCATTCATTAAATTTAATTAATTAATTTTAGTTTTTTTTTTAGATTGAAGTTGCATATAGATTGTGCCAGATAAATTTAAAAAAATGAATGAAAATTTTTTATAAAGGATTTTCTGCAATATAGTGAAAAAAAAAATAGGAATTGACTTTAAAAATTTTTTTTTATATCGCTTGTTTAGTTAAAAACAAAATAGGCGATCATTTAAATTCTACACATACAATTAGAGACATATAAGATTAAACACATTTAAAGACAAATAATTACAGATCGTGGGAAGACCCTACTTCTAAGCCGAAAGCCCGATACTCGGCTAAGCGCAGGGGGCACGAAATATACTTCCTCACCGGTTAGAGTCTGTAGACCAAATAATATACAGAGTTGCGCTAAATATATTTCCTCTCGGAGTGAGAGATTGGAGACCACCTAAAGATTTCTCAGCGATAGAATAGGCTTGTGTTCTACTTCTTCTCGGGGAGTCTCGAAGTATACTAAACATTTTTCTTGAACACCATAGGGGGCGCTTTTGACAGTGTGTAGGAGGAAGCACGGTTACAAGGTTATAATTTCATTAATCATAACAATCACTTGAACAACTTTAAAATGACTGATTTTTAATCAGTAAAATTAGTTACCAGAAGATATATTTTTAAGCATTAAATTCAATAGCTGGAAAGCGGACTTTCACACAAGTGAATCAGGAAAATATATACAAGCGAAATTTCTGCCATGTTATTATTTATCCCACTTGGTAGATATCTAATCTAGTCCAAGCCCACGAACCCGTATGGACTCATGGTTGAAGGAAGAAGCAGCTTCGGTTGTGACGGAGCACCCGTAGGTAGAAGTCTGACTTTTGCTCCGTATTGTTCTTACAGTCATAAGAGACCGGTAGCTACGGTTTAAAGTGGATTCCGAACCACTACAAATATCCATGGCACCGCCGGGACTCGAACCCAAAACCAGTGGTACCGAGCGCCAGAGAGCTAGCCACTCGACCATTCATTTATTCATCCAGCGATATTTTTATGTATAAGGAAGATGCTATTCGATATAATTTGATCTATTCAGATAGTAAATACAGTATTTATTTTAAAAATAGTTGTTTTACATTTTTATAAATATAGTTACGTGATTTTTTTTGTGAAATGTCAACTATGTCGTTTTTTTCATTACGGTTACAATACAGGAAATGTTTTCACTTTAAACACTTTAAAAATGTTGGTGGGTTGTGCGTAATAGAAAATTAATTTTTTCAGCTGCTTTAAACCTTTTTTAAATTTAACACAAAATTCAAATTTAAAATTTTACTTTACACATTCCTCATGAATAAATTTAAGTTTAATTTTTGTGAAAACAAATTTTTTTAATTCCATTTTTTCGTATATTTAAATAAAATGGTTCATTGCTTGAAATTTACTATTTAAAATAATGTATTGTTTTTATTATTATACTTTAAAAATGCATCGATTCATAATAATAAGAAAATATAAACTTGCTTTTTAATGAATGTAATTATTTTAAATTGGCCTGAATTTATAAGCCTACGAATTATTTTAGCTTTAAAAGCATTCCGCATGTCTTTTTTCTATGTAAACAACAAAAAAATCAGTGCTAAATGAAGAATTGATAATAAAAAAGTTTCTTTATTTTAATATATTAGTAGAAAAAAATTGTCATGTCAGAAGAAAATCTAAATGCGATATCAAATAAAGTAAAAATACAGATTCATGGAATTTTAATGAATCGAAAACAAAATTTAATTGGGGCACTTAAACAATAACATATGTAAAATATTAATTTGAAGAAGTATTAGAAAGTCAGTGATAAAGCCTGAAAATAATAGAAAAATCAATGCAAATTCATTTTATACCATCATTATTTGCTATTTTTAAATGGCCAATTAGATATTTATTCAGACTATCTACGAAATATATAATAAAAATTCCTTAATTAAGACTAAAATAAACAATTTTTCAAAAATTCATTTTATTTTCTGCATTATGAGAAGGAAACATCTCCGAATTAAAAACAGCTGTATACAATAATAGAAGTTTTTTTTTTTTCTTCACAGACGTACTGACTTTGCATTACCCAGGGGGCACGTGTAACTCGAATATAAGCCACTGACGCGGAGTAGCATTGCCCCCGCAACGCTCCTATTAGACTGGGATCTAAGGTTTAAAGTGGATTCCGAAGCCCTACAAACAGCCATAGCACCGCCGGGACTCGAACCCGAAACCGGTAGTACCGAGCGCCAGTGCGCTAGCCACTCGACCATTCAATTATTCATCCAGCAATAGTTTTACGTATAAGGAAGATGCTATTCGATATAATTTGATGTATTTATATATTGAATAGAGTATTTATTTTAAAAAATAGTTGTTTTACATTTTTATAAATATAGTTACGTGATTTTTGTGAAATGTCAACTATGTCGTTTTTTTTTTTCATTACGGTTCCAATACAGGAAATGTTTTCACTTTAAACACTTTAAAAATGTTGGTGGGTTGTGTTGTAATAGAAAATTAATTTTTCAGCTGTTTTAAAGCTTTTTTTTTAAATTTAACACAAAATTCAAATTTAAAATTTTACTTTTTACACATTCCTCATGAATAAATTTAAGATTAATTTTTGTGAAAACAAATTTTTTTTTAATTCAATTTTTTCGTATATTTAAAAAAAAAATGGTTCATTGCTTGAAATTTACTATTTAAAATAATATATTGTTTTCATTATTATACTTTAAAAATGCATCGATTCGTAATAATAAGAAAATATAACCTTGCTTTTTAATGAATGTAATTATTTTAAATTGGCCTAAAATTATAAGCCTACGAATTATTTTAGCTTTAAAAGCATTCCGCATTCCTTTTTTCTATGTAAACAACAAAAAATCAGTGCTAAATGAAGAATTGATAATAAAAAGTTTCTTTATTTTAATATATTAGTTGAAAAAATTGTCCTGTCAGAAGAAAATCTAAATGCGATATCAAATAAAGAAAAAAATACAGATTCATGAAATTTTAATGAATCGAAAACAAAAATTTAATTGGGGCACATAAACAATAACATATGTAAAATATTAATATAAAGAAGTATTAGAAAGTCAGTGATAAAGCCTGAAAATAATAGAAAAATCAATGCAAATTCATTTTATATCATTATTATTTGCTATTTTTAAATGGCCAATTAGATATTTATTCAGACTATCTACGAAATATATACTGAAGTGACAAAAGTCATGGGATAGCAATATGCAAATTTTCAGATGGCAGTAGTATCGCGTAGAACAGGTATAAATGCGCAGTGCTTTCGCAGAGCTTTCATTTCTGTTCAAGTTATTCATGTGAAGAGGTTTTGACGTGATGATGACCGCACGACGGGAATTAACAGACTTTGAATGCGGAATGTTAGTTGGAGCTAGACGCATGGGTCATGCCGTTTCGGAAATCGTTAGGGAACTCAGCATTCCCAGATCCACTGTGTCAAGAGTGTGCCGAGAGTATGAAATTTCAGGCATAACATCCCACCATGGACAGCGCAGTGGTCGACCGCCTGCACTTAACGACCGAGACCGGCGACGTCTGCAAAGAGTCGTAAATTCTAACAGACAATCAACACTGCGTCAAATAACCGCAGAAATCAATGGGACGTACAAGGGACTTGTCTGTTAGAACTGTGCGGAGAAATTTGGCTTTCTTGGGCTATTCCAGCAGAAGACCGACTCGAGTGCCTTTACTGACAGAACGACATCGCTTGCAGCGACTCTCGTGGGCATGTGAGCATATCGGTTGGTCCCTAGATGAATGGAAAACCGTGGCCAGGTCCGATGAGTCACGATTTCAGTTGGTAAGAGCTGATAGTAGGGTTCGAGTGTGGCGCAGACCCCACGAAGCCATGGACCCAAACTGTCAGCAAGGCACTGTTCAAGCTGGTGGTGGCTCCGTAATGGTGTGGGCTGTTTTTTCATGGCATGGACTTGGTCCTCTGGTGCGACTGGACCGAACATTGACTGGAAATGCTTATGTTCAGCTACTTGGAGATCACTTGCAGCCATTCATGGACTTCATGTACCCAAACAACGATGGGATTTTTATGGATGACAATACGCCATGTCACCGGGCCACAACTGTTCGCGATTGGTTTGAAGAATATTCTGGACAATTCTAACGAATGATCTGGCCACCTAGATCGCCCGACATGAATCCCATCAAGCATTTATGGGACATCATCGAGAGGTCTGTTCGTGCCCAAAATCCTGCACCATCAACGCTTTCACAATTATGGACGTCTATTGAGACAGCATGGCTCAATATTCCTGCAGAAGACTTCCAACGACTTGTTGAGTCCATGCCACGTCGAGTTGCTGCCCTTCGCTGTGCGAAAGGAGGGCTGACACGATATTAAGAGATATCCCATGACTTTTGTCACTTCAGTGTATAATAAAAATTCCTTAATTAAGACTAAAATAAACAATTTTTCAAAAATTTATTTTATTTTCTGCATTATGAGAAGGAAACATCTCTGAATTAAAAACAGCTGTATACAATAACAGAAGTTTTTTTTTCTTCACAGACGTACTCACTTTGCATTACCCAGGGGGCACGTGTAACTCGAAGATAGGCCACAGACACGGAGTAGCATTGCCCCCGCAACGCTCCTATTAGACTGGGATCTAAAATTTAAAGTGGATTCCGAACCACTACAAACATCCATGGCACCGCCGGGGCTCGAACCCGAAACCTGTGGTACCGAGCGCTAGAGCGCTAGCCACTCGACCATTCATCTATTCATCCAGTGATATTTTTACGTATAAGGAAGATGCTATTCGATATAATTTGATCTATTCAGATAGTAAATAGAGTATTTATTTTAAAAAATGGTTGTTTTACATTTTTATAAATATAGTTACGTGATTTTTTTTTTGTGAAATGTCAACTATGTCGTTTTTTTTTTTTTTTTCACTACGGTTCCAATACAGGAAATGTTTTCACTTTAAACACTTTAAAAATGTTGATGGGTTGTGTTGTAATAGAAAATTAATTTTTCAGCTGTTTTAAACCTTTTTTAAATTTAACACAAAATTCAAATTTAAAATTTTACTTTTAAACATTCCTCAGGAATAAATTTAAGATTAATTTTTGTGAAAACAAATTTTTTTAATTCAATTTTTCGTATATTTAAAAAGAATGGTTCATTGCTTGAAATTTACTATTTAAAATAACATATTGTTTTTATTATTATACTTTAAAAATGCATCGATTCGTAATAATAAGAAAATATAACCTTGCTTTTTAATGAATGTAATTATTTTTAATTGGCCTGAAATTATAAGCCTACGAATTATTTTAGCTTTAAAAAACATTCCGCATTCCTTTTTCTATGTAAACAACAAAAAAATCAGTGCTAAATGAAGAATTGATAATAAAATGTTTTCTTTATTTTAATATATTAGTTGAAAAAATTGTCCTGTCAGTAGAAAATCTAAATGCGATATCAAATAAAGAAAAATACAGATTCATGGAATTTTAATGAATCGAAAACAAAATTTAATTGGGGCACATAAACAATAACATATGTAAAATATTAATTTAAAGAAGTATTAGAAAGTCAGTGATAAAGCCTGAAAATAATAGAAAATCAATGCAAATTCATTTTATATCATTATTATTTGCTATTTTTAAATGGCCAATTAGATATTTATTCAGACTCTCTACGAAATATATAATAAAAAATTCCTTAATTAAGACTAAAATAAACTATTTTTCAAAAAATTTATTTTATTTTCTGCATTATGAGAAGGAAACATCTCCGAATTAAAACAGCTGTATACAATAACAGAAGTTTTTTTCTTCACAGACGTACTCACTTTGCATTACCCAGGGGGCACGTGTAACTCGAAGATAAGCTACGGACGCGGAGTAGCATTGCCCCCGCAACGCTCCTATTAGACTGGGATCTAAGGTTTAAAGTGGATTCCGAACCACTACAAACATCCATGGCACCGCCGGGACTCGAACCCGAAACCTGTAGTACCGAGAGCCAGCCACTCGGTTATTGTGGCCCCGCAAGAATAGAAGTAAAGCATTCTGAAAAAAAAAAGGGTACAAATTTCGAAAAAAAGCTTGTAATGTATTGTAATTTTATGGGAAGTTAAAAAATTTTAGAGCTATATGGAAGGCAATTTTTTTAAATCAATAATTTTTCTTATGCAAAGGATAGGTTCAAAACGAAACTGATTTATTGATGAATTTTGCGTTTAAATAGGATACACGAGAGTAAAGAACTGAACGTGAGTGTATTAGTGCATATGCTTCGAAATACTACTAAGTCCAAAAATACATGTCCTACTATGTCAATTTATAATTCTCGGGGCATATGAACTTTCAATTTTTTTTCTCTTTTTTTAGGTTGCTGGCACTGTCCTTGACATCTGTGTGAAATTTGACGTCAAAATATTCATTAGTGTTTGAGCTACACTTGGCTTTGAGAGACGCTAAAACTGATTCCGGCAATTTTTGAAATGTCAGAATTAATTGAGAAAAGAACTTGCATTATCTTTTGTTTGTGGAAACATATAGAATGTTGCAGAAGTCATTCGGTGAGCATTCCTATATCGGAAAGAAACGCTTAGAAGTGGTATAAACAGTTCAAAGAAGGCAGAGAAAGCGTTGAAGACGAAGAGTCCTCTGGTCGACCTCACGTCCAAAAAAAGTAGCTCAAGCCAAAAAAATAAATATTTGATACTTGCAAACCGCTGATTTACAAGTAGAGATCTTGCTGATATTGGAATTTCAAAAAGATAGGTCAATTCCATTTTGGGCTTCAAACGCGTCAAATCTCGATTGGTACCGAAAACACTGAATGCGCCAGCTCACACTGCATTGACTTTTTCGTTAAAAATGAAACCCATATCGTTCCATAATACCCATATCGTTCCGTATTTACACCGTGCGACTTCTGTCTATTCCCTAAACTCAAAAGACCACTCCGGGGACACCGTTTTGAGTCGATTGAAGAGATTCAATGGGAATCGCCGAGCGCTTTTGAAGGCCATCCTGCCGATGAGTTTTTAGCATGCATTGAGGATTGTGTCCAGAGGGGATTACTTTGAAGGCGATGAAATAAATTTGGAAGAATAAATAAAGAGTTTTGAAAAAAAATTGGTCTTACGTTTTTGGTCACAGTAGTATAAAGTAGATAAAATGTATCGTTAAGAAGTATAATTACGAAAATGCAATTGTAAGCATACCACAGATTTACACTGCATCAAATCGTGTCTAATATAATCTTTTATTCTTTAAAAATAATTAATGGTAAGAAGATTTTAGTGAAACACATTAGAAAGAAATATATAATTTTAGAAGACCCGTAGGTAGAAGTCTGACTTTGGCTCAGTGACGTTCTTACAGTCATAAGAGTCCGAGACCTACGGCTTAAAGTGGATTCCGAAACCCTACAACCTTCCATGGTACCGCCGGGACTCGAACCCGAAATCTGCGGCACTGAGCGTCAGAGTCGTAGACACTCGGCCATTCAGGTCCATTATTAATCTTATTTTAAAGTATATATCTATGAAACGAATCGTTAGTAACCATAATTCTATGTCTTACATAAATAATATATATTAAAATAGAAATCTTGTCATATGTATACGCATACAAAAACTTTGTATAAAAAAAATACATTTTCGGGTGAAATAAATATTTCAATAAATAAAACAGCCCTGAAAAACATGTTGATTTCATTAGGAAGAATAAAATTTATAAAAACAATTTATAAAAATAATTTATAAAAATACATTTTCGTATGAAATAGATATTTCAATAAATAAAACAGTCATGAAAAACATGTCGATTTCATTAGGAAGAATAAAATTTATAAAAATAATTAATTAATTTTTTAGATGGAAAACAATTCTTGAACAACAATTTTTCTATAAGTTAATTAACCAGAGGAAATTATAAAATTAAAATATATTATTTTTAAAAAATGAAAAACTTGTTTACGAAAAGCATATTATTTTGAGTTAAAAGACGCTTATCAAAAATATGTTTTCTCAGTTATCGAAACTAATGAGCACTTATTAAAAAATATGTTTTTATGATAAAAATAATCACTAGTCTGCATGATAGAAAAGTAAAGAAAATATAAAAAGAAGATAAGTGAAAATGATTGGTGGAATAACGAAAAATATATAATAATTTGAAATAAAATAGTTATTTGAGGGGGTTAAGAAATTGAATTAATGTAAAAATATAACAGCATTTTAAGTACAGGATGATTATAATTAAAGTCCTACTTTCAAAATGGTGTAAAAAAAAAAGAACCATTCGTCACAATGAGTTCAAATTTGGACTGAAGATACTTGAAGAAAGGGGAAACGGTACGGTATTTAAAAAAAGTTCCAAAGTTTATTAATAGATGACGCTGTAAGTGGCATAGAGAAAGTGAATTGGGCTGCCAGTGATATTTTGAATCGAAATTACAACGTATTTGGCATGAGTTGCACATCAAACCAACTGTAGTGTTCAATGTGCTTGATTGTTTCGATATTTTTACAGAAAAAATGACTTCCCAGTCATTCAACAGTTATGACACTGTCATTCACTGTTGTGACACTAGGAAAGCCCATCCACCACGGTAAGGTCATACCAAATTGGATGGGAAAAATTGGTGGAACTTTTTTTTTGATGCAATACCGTTTCCCCCTTCTTCAAGTATCTTCAGTTCAAATTTGAACTCATTGTGACGAATGGTTCTTTTTTTACAGCATTTTGAAAGTGGGACTTTTTAATTATAATCACCTTACATCATTTAAGTATATTTTACCAAATCCTAGTCTTAGTAGTGATCAATTCTAAATGTTAGCATATTTAAAATTATCGCGAATTGCAACAACAAGTTATCAGGCTTTAACTTCGATTTAGCAGATAGAACCAAATATGAAGGGGAAAACATAAATTAATATTTAAAAGAAATATAATTTGAAAAAAAGTTCATAAAAACGACTTAAAAAATGTATTTTCGGAATATGAAATTCAAAATTAACTCGATGTGTGTTGAAAAAAGATTTCAATTTTTGTGCTTATGTTTCTATTTTTCTGTTCTCATAGTATTTCGCTTACTCGTATTAAAATATATATTTTTTAAAGTAATTTATATTTGTTGAAAGAAAATTCCATGTCTCTATTTTGAGGGATTCGAATTAAAAAAAAGTTTCTTACATTTATGTCAAAAAAGTTTCTTAATTTTTTTTGTATATTCAAAAACATTTCAATGTAAGTGACTAATTGGTTGAACATATGTATATGAAATTTGTAACATTTTCTTTTCTTCGGGGTTATGTCTATTTATAATGTAATAATGTATGTTTCTGAAATATAAAATTCAATTTTAGTTGAAAGAAAATTCCATGTCTCTATTTTGAGGGATTCGAATTAAAGTACATTTATGTCAAAAAAGTTTCTTAATTTTTTTGTATATTCAAAAACATTTCAATGTAAGTGACTAATTGGTTGAACATATGTATATGAAATTTGTAACATTTTCTTCGGGGTTATGTCTATTTATAATGTAATAATGTATGTTTCTGAAATATAAAATTCAATTTTAGTTGAAAGAAAATTCCATGTCTCTATTTTGAGGGATTCGAATTAAAGTACATTTATGTCAAAAAAGTTTCTTAATTTTTTTGTATATTCAAAAACATTTCAATGTAAGTGACTAATTGGTTGAACATATGTATATGAAATTTGTAACATTTTCTTCGGGGTTATGTCTATTTATAATGTAATAATGTATGTTTCTGAAATATAAAATTCAATTTTAGTTGAAAGAAAATTCCATGTCTCTATTTTGAGGGATTCGAATTAAAGTACATTTATGTCAAAAAAGTTTCTTAATTTTTTTGTATATTCAAAAACATTTCAATGTAAGTGACTAATTGGTTGAACATATGTATATGAAATTTGTAACATTTTCTTCGGGGTTATGTCTATTTATAATGTAATAATGTATGTTTCTGAAATATAAAATTCAATTTTAGTTGAAAGAAAATTCCATGTCTCTATTTTGAGGGATTCGAATTAAAGTACATTTATGTCAAAAAAGTTTCTTAATTTTTTTGTATATTCAAAAACATTTCAATGTAAGTGACTAATTGGTTGAACATATGTATATGAAATTTGTAACATTTTCTTCGGGGTTATGTCTATTTATAATGTAATAATGTATGTTTCTGAAATATAAAATTCAATTTTAGTTGAAAGAAAATTCCATGTCTCTATTTTGAGGGATTCGAATTAAAGTACATTTATGTCAAAAAGTTTCTTATTTTGTATATTCAAAAACATTTCAATGTAAGTGACTAATTGGTTGAACATATGTATATGAAATTTGTAACATTTTCTTCGGGGTTATGTCTATTTATAATGTAATAATGTATGTTTCTGAAATATAAAATTCAATTTTAGTTGAAAGAAAATTCCATGTCTCTATTTTGAGGGATTCGAATTAAAGTACATTTATGTCAAAAAAAGTTTCTTAATTTTTTTGTATATTCAAAAACATTTCAATGTAAGTGACTAATTGGTTGAACATATGTATATGAAATTTGTAACATTTTCTTCGGGGTTATGTCTATTTATAATGTAATAATGTATGTTTCTGAAATATAAAATTCAATTT
Organism: Caerostris extrusa; assembly: GCA_021605095.1. NCBI lineage: Eukaryota > Metazoa > Arthropoda > Arachnida > Araneae > Araneidae > Caerostris > Caerostris extrusa. The sequence goes on along the minus strand of BPLR01014365.1, from coordinate 23,636 downwards.
TAGTTGAAAGAAAATTCCATGTCTCTATTTTGAGGGATTCGAATTAAAGTACATTTATGTCAAAAAAGTTTCTTAATTTTTTTGTATATTCAAAAACATTTCAATGTAAGTGACTAATTGGTTGAACATATGTATATGAAATTTGTAACATTTTCTTCGGGGTTATGTCTATTTATAATGTAATAATGTATGTTTCTGAAATATAAAATTCAATTTTAGTTGAAAGAAAATTCCATGTCTCTATTTTGAGGGATTCGAATTAAAGTACATTTATGTCAAAAAAGTTTCTTAATTTTTTTGTATATTCAAAAACATTTCAATGTAAGTGACTAATTGGTTGAACATATGTATATGAAATTTGTAACATTTTCTTCGGGGTTATGTCTATTTATAATGTAATAATGTATGTTTCTGAAATATAAAATTCAATTTTAGTTGAAAGAAAATTCCATGTCTCTATTTTGAGGGATTCGAATTAAAGTACATTTATGTCAAAAAAGTTTCTTAATTTTTTTGTATATTCAAAAACATTTCAATGTAAGTGACTAATTGGTTGAACATATGTATATGAAATTTGTAACATTTTCTTCGGGGTTATGTCTATTTATAATGTAATAATGTATGTTTCTGAAATATAAAATTCAATTTTAGTTGAAAGAAAATTCCATGTCTCTATTTTGAGGGATTCGAATTAAAGTACATTTATGTCAAAAAAGTTTCTTAATTTTTTTGTATATTCAAAAACATTTCAATGTAAGTGACTAATTGGTTGAACATATGTATATGAAATTTGTAACATTTTCTTCGGGGTTATGTCTATTTATAATGTAATAATGTATGTTTCTGAAATATAAAATTCAATTTTAGTTGAAAGAAAATTCCATGTCTCTATTTTGAGGGATTCGAATTAAAGTACATTTATGTCAAAAAAGTTTCTTAATTTTTTTGTATATTCAAAAACATTTCAATGTAAGTGACTAATTGGTTGAACATATGTATATGAAATTTGTAACATTTTCTTCGGGGTTATGTCTATTTATAATGTAATAATGTATGTTTCTGAAATATAAAATTCAATTTTAGTTGAAAGAAAATTCCATGTCTCTATTTTGAGGGATTCGAATTAAAGTACATTTATGTCAAAATTTCTTAATTTTTTTGTATATTCAAAAACATTTCAATGTAAGTGACTAATTGGTTGAACATATGTATATGAAATTTGTAACATTTTCTTCGGGGTTATGTCTATTTATAATGTAATAATGTATGTTTCTGAAATATAAAATTCAATTTTAGTTGAAAGAAAATTCCATGTCTCTATTTTGAGGGATTCGAATTAAAGTACATTTATGTCAAAAAAGTTTCTTAATTTTTTTGTATATTCAAAAACATTTCAATGTAAGTGACTAATTGGTTGAACATATGTATATGAAATTTGTAACATTTTCTTCGGGGTTATGTCTATTTATAATGTAATAATGTATGTTTCTGAAATATAAAATTCAATTTTAGTTGAAAGAAAATTCCATGTCTCTATTTTGAGGGATTCGAATTAAAGTACATTTATGTCAAAAAAAAGTTTCTTAATTTTTTTGTATATTCAAAAACATTTCAATGTAAGTGACTAATTGGTTGAACATATGTATATGAAATTTGTAACATTTTCTTCGGGGTTATGTCTATTTATAATGTAATAATGTATGTTTCTGAAATATAAAATTCAATTTTAGTTGAAAGAAAATTCCATGTCTCTATTTTGAGGGATTCGAATTAAAGTACATTTATGTCAAAAAGTTTCTTAATTTTTTTTTATATATTCAAAAACATTTCAATGTAAGTGACTAATTGGTTGAACATATGTATATGAAATTTGTAACATTTTCTTCGGGGTTATGTCTATTTATAATGTAATAATGTATGTTTCTGAAATATAAAATTCAATTTTAGTTGAAAGAAAATTCCATGTCTCTATTTTGAGGGATTCGAATTAAAGTACATTTATGTCAAAAAAGTTTCTTAATTTTTTTGTATATTCAAAAACATTTCAATGTAAGTGACTAATTGGTTGAACATATGTATATGAAATTTGTAACATTTTCTTCGGGGTTATGTCTATTTATAATGTAATAATGTATGTTTCTGAAATATAAAATTCAATTTTAGTTGAAAGAAAATTCCATGTCTCTATTTTGAGGGATTCGAATTAAAGTACATTTATGTCAAAAAGTTTCTTAATTTTTTTGTATATTCAAAAACATTTCAATGTAAGTGACTAATTGGTTGAACATATGTATATGAAATTTGTAACATTTTCTTCGGGGTTATGTCTATTTATAATGTAATAATGTATGTTTCTGAAATATAAAATTCAATTTTAGTTGAAAGAAAATTCCATGTCTCTATTTTGAGGGATTCGAATTAAAGTACATTTATGTCAAAAAGTTTCTTAATTTTTTTGTATATTCAAAAACATTTCAATGTAAGTGACTAATTGGTTGAACATATGTATATGAAATTTGTAACATTTTCTTCGGGGTTATGTCTATTTATAATGTAATAATGTATGTTTCTGAAATATAAAATTCAATTTTAGTTGAAAGAAAATTCCATGTCTCTATTTTGAGGGATTCGAATTAAAGTACATTCGAATTAAATATGTCAAAAAAGTTTCTTAATTTTTTTGTATATTCAAAAACATTTCAATGTAAGTGACTAATTGGTTGAACATATGTATATGAAATTTGTAACATTTTCTTCGGGGTTATGTCTATTTATAATGTAATAATGTATGTTTCTGAAATATAAAATTCAATTTTAGTTGAAAGAAAATTCCATGTCTCTATTTTGAGGGATTCGAATTAAAGTACATTTATGTCAAAAAAGTTTCTTAATTTTTTTGTATATTCAAAAACATTTCAATGTAAGTGACTAATTGGTTGAACATATGTATATGAAATTTGTAACATTTTCTTCGGGGTTATGTCTATTTATAATGTAATAATGTATGTTTCTGAAATATAAAATTCAATTTTAGTTGAAAGAAAATTCCATGTCTCTATTTTGAGGGATTCGAATTAAAGTACATTTATGTCAAAAAAAAAGTTTCTTAATTTTTTTGTATATTCAAAAACATTTCAATGTAAGTGACTAATTGGTTGAACATATGTATATGAAATTTGTAACATTTTCTTCGGGGTTATGTCTATTTATAATGTAATAATGTATGTTTCTGAAATATAAAATTCAATTTTAGTTGAAAGAAAATTCCATGTCTCTATTTTGAGGGATTCGAATTAAAGTACATTTATGTCAAAAAAGTTTCTTAATTTTTTTGTATATTCAAAAACATTTCAATGTAAGTGACTAATTGGTTGAACATATGTATATGAAATTTGTAACATTTTCTTCGGGGTTATGTCTATTTATAATGTAATAATGTATGTTTCTGAAATATAAAATTCAATTTTAGTTGAAAGAAAATTCCATGTCTCTATTTTGAGGGATTCGAATTAAAGTACATTTATGTCAAAAAGTTTCTTAATTTTTTTGTATATTCAAAAACATTTCAATGTAAGTGACTAATTGGTTGAACATATGTATATGAAATTTGTAACATTTTCTTCGGGGTTATGTCTATTTATAATGTAATAATGTATGTTTCTGAAATATAAAATTCAATTTTAGTTGAAAGAAAATTCCATGTCTCTATTTTGAGGGATTCGAATTAAAGTACATTTATGTCAAAAAAAGTTTCTTAATTTTTTTGTATATTCAAAAACATTTCAATGTAAGTGACTAATTGGTTGAACATATGTATATGAAATTTGTAACATTTTCTTCGGGGTTATGTCTATTTATAATGTAATAATGTATGTTTCTGAAATATAAAATTCAATTTTAGTTGAAAGAAAATTCCATGTCTCTATTTTGAGGGATTCGAATTAAAGTACATTTATGTCAAAAAGTTTCTTAATTTTTTTGTATATTCAAAAACATTTCAATGTAAGTGACTAATTGGTTGAACATATGTATATGAAATTTGTAACATTTTCTTCGGGGTTATGTCTATTTATAATGTAATAATGTATGTTTCTGAAATATAAAATTCAATTTTAGTTGAAAGAAAATTCCATGTCTCTATTTTGAGGGATTCGAATTAAAGTACATTTATGTCAAAAAAGTTTCTTAATTTTTTTGTATATTCAAAAACATTTCAATGTAAGTGACTAATTGGTTGAACATATGTATATGAAATTTGTAACATTTTCTTCGGGGTTATGTCTATTTATAATGTAATAATGTATGTTTCTGAAATATAAAATTCAATTTTAGTTGAAAGAAAATTCCATGTCTCTATTTTGAGGGATTCGAATTAAAGTACATTTATGTCAAAAAGTTTCTTAATTTTTTTGTATATTCAAAAACATTTCAATGTAAGTGACTAATTGGTTGAACATATGTATATGAAATTTGTAACATTTTCTTCGGGGTTATGTCTATTTATAATGTAATAATGTATGTTTCTGAAATATAAAATTCAATTTTAGTTGAAAGAAAATTCCATGTCTCTATTTTGAGGGATTCGAATTAAAGTACATTTATGTCAAAAAAGTTTCTTAATTTTTTTGTATATTCAAAAACATTTCAATGTAAGTGACTAATTGGTTGAACATATGTATATGAAATTTGTAACATTTTCTTCGGGGTTATGTCTATTTATAATGTAATAATGTATGTTTCTGAAATATAAAATTCAATTTTAGTTGAAAGAAAATTCCATGTCTCTATTTTGAGGGATTCGAATTAAAGTACATTTATGTCAAAAAAGTTTCTTAATTTTTTTGTATATTCAAAAACATTTCAATGTAAGTGACTAATTGGTTGAACATATGTATATGAAATTTGTAACATTTTCTTCGGGGTTATGTCTATTTATAATGTAATAATGTATGTTTCTGAAATATAAAATTCAATTTTAGTTGAAAGAAAATTCCATGTCTCTATTTTGAGGGATTCGAATTAAAGTACATTTATGTCAAAAGTTTCTTAATTTTTTTGTATATTCAAAAACATTTCAATGTAAGTGACTAATTGGTTGAACATATGTATATGAAATTTGTAACATTTTCTTCGGGGTTATGTCTATTTATAATGTAATAATGTATGTTTCTGAAATATAAAATTCAATTTTAGTTGAAAGAAAATTCCATGTCTCTATTTTGAGGGATTCGAATTAAAGTACATTTATGTCAAAAAAGTTTCTTAATTTTTTTGTATATTCAAAAACATTTCAATGTAAGTGACTAATTGGTTGAACATATGTATATGAAATTTGTAACATTTTCTTCGGGGTTATGTCTATTTATAATGTAATAATGTATGTTTCTGAAATATAAAATTCAATTTTAGTTGAAAGAAAATTCCATGTCTCTATTTTGAGGGATTCGAATTAAAGTACATTTATGTCAAAAAAAGTTTCTTAATTTTTTTGTATATTCAAAAACATTTCAATGTAAGTGACTAATTGGTTGAACATATGTATATGAAATTTGTAACATTTTCTTCGGGGTTATGTCTATTTATAATGTAATAATGTATGTTTCTGAAATATAAAATTCAATTTTAGTTGAAAGAAAATTCCATGTCTCTATTTTGAGGGATTCGAATTAAAGTACATTTATGTCAAAAAAGTTTCTTAATTTTTTTGTATATTCAAAAACATTTCAATGTAAGTGACTAATTGGTTGAACATATGTATATGAAATTTGTAACATTTTCTTCGGGGTTATGTCTATTTATAATGTAATAATGTATGTTTCTGAAATATAAAATTCAATTTTAGTTGAAAGAAAATTCCATGTCTCTATTTTGAGGGATTCGAATTAAAAGTACATTTATGTCAAAAAAGTTTCTTAATTTTTTTGTATATTCAAAAACATTTCAATGTAAGTGACTAATTGGTTGAACATATGTATATGAAATTTGTAACATTTTCTTCGGGGTTATGTCTATTTATAATGTAATAATGTATGTTTCTGAAATATAAAATTCAATTTTAGTTGAAAGAAAATTCCATGTCTCTATTTTGAGGGATTCGAATTAAAGTACATTTATGTCAAAAAGTTTCTTAATTTTTTTGTATATTCAAAAACATTTCAATGTAAGTGACTAATTGGTTGAACATATGTATATGAAATTTGTAACATTTTCTTCGGGGTTATGTCTATTTATAATGTAATAATGTATGTTTCTGAAATATAAAATTCAATTTTAGTTGAAAGAAAATTCCATGTCTCTATTTTGAGGGATTCGAATTAAAATTTGTAACATTTTCTTCGTACATTTATGTCAAAAAAAATTCAATTTTTTCTTAATTTTTTTGTATATTCAAAAACATTTCAATGTAAGTGACTAATTGGTTGAACATATGTATATGAAATTTGTAACATTTTCTTCGGGGTTATGTCTATTTATAATGTAATAATGTATGTTTCTGAAATATAAAATTCAATTTTAGTTGAAAGAAAATTCCATGTCTCTATTTTGAGGGATTCGAATTAAAGTACATTTATGTCAAAAAAGTTTCTTAATTTTTTTGTATATTCAAAAACATTTCAATGTAAGTGACTAATTGTAATAATGTAGGTACCAAAGACTCAGAAATTAGTAGTTTGGATGGAGCTTATGACATATGTATAAGACATCTCGCACCAATAGTCAGCCTGACTGGTGGGAGTTTTCTGGGTTTTTCATACGACTTGGAAATCTGGGGTGGTTACCTGTAAAAATCCTGCCAGTAGGCACTGTCTTCCCCTCATTACTCGTCGATAGGCTGTTCATGGTATACATAAGTGAAACATGAGGCCCACCGATGTTAAAAAAATAACAAACGAGTGAATGACTATAATTGCATTAGCAGATCGAAAATTTATACAATGACGGAGGGTGAAACAAGTTTTCCAGGAAATCATTATAATCCGAAATACTACTGTGTCCAAAAAAAGTAAGACCAATTTTCAATTTAAAATTCCTGGGGCTTATGGAATTTCAATTTTTTTTTCTTCATTAGGTTGCTGGCACTGTCCTTGACATCTGTGTGAAATTTGACGTCAAAATATTCATTAGTGTTTGATTACACTTGGGTTTGTGAGACACTAAAACTGCTTCCGGAGATTTTTGAAATGTCTGAATTAATTGAGCAAAGAACTTGCAATAAATTTTTGTTTGCGGAAGCATATATAATGTTGCAGAAGGCATTCCTATATCGGAAAGAAATGTTTACAAATGGTATAAACAGTTCAAGAAAGGCAGAGAACGCGTTGAACCGAAAAGCCCTCTGGTCGACCATCAACCTTAACCGCCGAAGCAAAAATTAAAGATTTGGTGCTTGCAAACCGTCGATTTACAAGTAGAGACCTTGCTGCTGATGGAATTTCAAAAGGATAGGTCAATTATATTTTGGGCCTCAAACGCGTCAAATCTCGATTGGTACCGAAAACACTGAATGCTCCAGCTCACACTGCATTCATTCTTCGTGACTTTATAAACCATGAAACCCATATCGTTCCACAACCACCGTATTTGCACCGTGCGACTTCTGGCTATTCCCTAAAAGCCAGAAAGACCATTCCGGGGACACCGTTTTGAGTCGATCGAAGAGATTCAACGTGAATCGCCGTGCGCTTTGAAGGCCACCCTGCCGATGACTTTTAAGCATGCATTGAGGATTGGAAAAAAGAGTTGGTATAAGTACATTGTGTCCAGAGGGATTACTTTGAAAACGATGAAATAAATTTGGAAGAATAAATAAAGAGATTTTGAAAAAATAAATAATTGGTCTTACTTTTTGGGCACAGTAATAACTTATAATAATAATAATAATAATAACTACACTATCCTGAGGATAGCTTTAGCAGGAAATAAATAACCTCAAGCAAATATAAGCCCTATCGCTTACTTTTGCTTGAGGTTGATTTCGCAATTCTGCTTGCTAAATGACTAAATCCAAGACAAAAACACATATATTTATTTGAAATAATACTAAATTGGAAATCTCTGATTTTGAGACATCGACACGTATTAAAAAATTTATCTTGCAACTTTCGAACATTTTAAAAGTATAATTATTGATGTAAATTGCTCTCAAGATAATTTTTCTGATTCACTCTTGGTCGAAAATAGCTCTCTCTATTTTTAAGAACAAAAATCATTCTACATTTATTTATTGGGAATCTTTCTTTAAATTAAAATATTTTTAATTAACGAAGAAGTGATTAATTTAGGAATTTTTTTTTTGTGTAGTATTTGAAACCAGTGATTACATGGTGTAAGTAATTCATTATAATTAACAAAAATTATAATTATAAATAAAATGTAATTTTATTTAAAAAATTTATAAAAATAATGTTTGCAAAGAAAAAAAAAACTTAATAACTTTTACTTAAAATATTTTGCAGTACAGCGTTGCATGCCACTAAACCATTTCTAATTGATGGTATGCATTTTTGTATAAAATTACTCCAAATTCATCTGCATTTAATACTCATATGCAATAAAATAAAGATAATAATTTAACATAACGAACAAATTTATCAGAAAGTTATTTCGCCTTTTTGAAGATGAATTTCTCTTTATCGATTGATATTTTTAAATTCATATGAAAAGATTTTAACTTCTATTTGTAAAGTAACTAAAAAAATTATTTTAATAACTTCAAAATAGTTCAGAAATCGTTATTGAAACGAACGTATATTTATGTACTAAATAACAACAAATCTTTTACTTGATAGAATTATAAGTGATATAAAATAAAATAACTAATTCGAATTCGAAGGATACCGAAAATGGCCACGGAATGGAAAAAGATGAGATAGAGAAACAGGGAAAGGAGATAATGTATTCCCGAACCGTGTACTAAATAAAAAAATTTTTTTACTTGAAAGAATTATAAGTGATACTAAATGAAATAACTACTTCGAAGTCCAAGCAGACCGAGAATGGCCACGGAATGGAAAAAGATTAAAAAAGGAAATGTGATCATGTATTCCCGAACCGTGTACTAAATAACAAAATTATTTTTATTTGATAGAATTATAAGTGATATTAAATGAAATATCTACTTCGATTTCCAAGGAGACCGAGAATGGACACTGAATGGAAAAAGATTAAATAAGGGAAATGTGATCATGTATCCCCGAACCGTGTACTAAATAATAAAATTACTTTTACTTGATAGAATTATAAATGATATTAAATGAAATATCTACCTCGAATTCCAAGGAGACCGAGAATGGCCACGGAATGGAAAAAGATTAAATAAGGGAAATGTGATAATGTATCCCCGAACCGTGTACTAAATAACAAAATTACTTTTACTTGATAGAATAAATGATATTAAATGAAATATCTACCTCGAATTCCAAGTAGACCGAGAATGGCCACGGAATGGAAAAAGATTAAATAAGGGAAATGTGATCATGTATCCCCCGAACCGTGTACAAAATAACAAAATTACTTTTACTTGATAGAATAAATGATATTAAATGAAATATCTACTTGATTTCCAAGGAGACCGAGAATGGTCACGAAATGGAAAACGATTAAAAATGGAAATGTGATCATGTATCCCCGAACCGTGTACTAAATAAAAAAATTACTTTTACTTGATAGAATTATAAGTGATATTAAATGAAATATCTACCTCGAATTCCAAGGAGACCGAGAATGGCCACGGAATGGAAAAAAGATTAAATAAGGGAAATGTGATAATGTATCCCCGAACCGTGTACTAAATAATAAAATTACTTTTACTTGATAGAATTATAAATGATATTAAATGAAATATCTACCTCGAATTCCAAGGAGACCGAGAATGGCTACGGAATGGAAAAAGATTAAATAAGGAAATGTGATAATGTATCCCCGAACCGTGTACTAAATAATAAAATTACTTTTACTTGATAGAATCATAAATGATATTAAATGAAATATCTACCTCGATTTCCAAGGAGATCGAGAATGGCCACGGAATGGAAAAAAAGATTAAAAAAAGGAAATGTGATCATATATTCCCGAACCGTGTACTAAATAACAAAATTACTTTTACTTGATAGAATTATAAGTGAAATTAAATGAAATACCTACTTCGAATTCCAAGGATACAGAGAATGGCCACGGAATGGAAAAAGATTAAATAAGGGAAATGTGATAATGTATTCCCGAAGCCAAAACAAAGCTATTCAACTTACAACAAATTATCATTGTTCATTTCAAACGTACATTTTTGTTTTATAAATGAAAAAATAAAGAAGAGTTTTTTTATTTGATAGAATTTAAAATGGCATAAAATGAATCTAAATTCATTTTTTAAAAGTGTCATAAATGAAATGTGTCGAGAATATAGTTATGTACTAAATAACAAAAAACTTTTACTTGATAGAATTAAAAGTGATATAAAATGAAATAGCCACTTCGGATTTTAGCATAAAAGTGACAGAAAATGGCCACGGTACGGAAAAAGTTTAAAAAAGGAAATGTGATAATTTATTCCCGAACCTAAAAGCTGTTCATTTTACAACAAATTTTCATTGTTGGAGTAAATTTTTGTAAAAATCAAAAATAAAGAAATGTCTTTTTATTTAATGAATTTAAAATGGCATAAAATTAATTTAAATTCATCTTTAAAAGTACCAAAAAAATGCGTCGAGAATATTTTTATGTACTAAATAACAACAAATCTTTTATTTGATAGAATTAAAAGTGGTATAAATGAAATAGCTACTTCGAATTTTAGCATAGAAGTGACAGAAAATGGCCATGGAATGGAAAAATTAAAAAAAGGGAAATGTGATAATGTATTTCCGATCCCAAAACAAAGCCATTCCTCTTACGTTCGATATTTATTTGACAAATGTTGATACGAAACTCGTATTTATAGCTGAAGGTTTAATCTTATTCAAAAAGAAGATTTGAAAGTGTTTTGGAAATTTTTATGGGTTGACATGGTAGGGAAAAAGAAATCCTCTTTCATGTTTCTTAAGCGGTAGAAAGAAGAAAATCTTTTGGAAGTTATCTTTTTCTACGAAACGACTATTTATTTTAAGTGAAGTGATATTTATTTCACACGTTAAAAAAGATGAGGAAATCATACAGCCAAATTGATATTAGCGAAACTATTGTAATAAAGCTTATATCAGCCCATATCAGCATAAGCATATATAAAAACCCATATCAGTCTACAATTTTAAGATATTCTCATTAAAGAATTGATGGGCTGATTTTTAATATTTTTAAATCACAACGATAAAAATGAAAAATTATATTTTTAAATATGTTTCTCATAGTGATTTTTTTTATATTATGATACATAAACTATAGCGTAAATTAATTTAAATAATTTAATAGAATAATATATATTATTATTTAATATTAAATTATAATATATATTATAATATTATAAATTATATTAATTTAATATTATAATATAATATTATATTAATATTAAAAACTTTTAATAATATTATATATATTACTTATGACATTAATTATAAAAAATTTTTTTATTAAAAGCAATAAAAATTCTTTGAATTTTATAAACATTTATAAGAATATGTCTACAATTTTAGGATATTCTCATTTAAGAATTGATGGGCTGATTTTTAATATTTTTAAATCACAACAATAAAAATGAAAAATTATAATTTTAAATATGTTTCTTTTAGTGATTTTTTTTTTATATTATGATACATAAACTATAGCGTAAATTAATTTAAATAATTTAATATAATACTATATGTTTTTATTTAATATTTAATATTAAATTATAATATATATTATAATATTATAAATTATATTAATTCAATATTATAATATTATATTATATTAATATTAAAAATTTTAATAATATTATATATATATAACTTATAACATTAATTATAAGAAATTTATTGATTAAAAGCAATAAAAATTCTCTTGATAAGCATTTATAAGAATGTTAATATTCTTTCAATTATAGTAAAAAATATGATATTAAATAATGATTTATCACCATTTTAAAGCAGATATCGATGCGCTATAATTTATCTTTACTATTAATATAATGCCATAAAAAATATTTCTTTCAAGAATATTTTTAATACACAACATAATTATTAAACTTAATTATTAATTAACATTGATAAATAATGATTTATTACCATTTTAAAGTAGATATCGATGTGTTATAATTTATCTTTACTATTAATATAATGATATAAAAATATTTCTTTCAAGAATATTTTTAATGCACCAAAAATTATTAAACGAAATAATTGATTAACGTAATTGATATCTAACTAATATGATTTAAAATGGGAATTAAATGTATAAATTATAATATAATATAATATAATATATATATATATATTTTAATACCTAATCAAAACGATATCGTCTTAAGTTCGTTAAATTATATTAAAAATTCAACTTAATTACTTTAATTGAAAGGATAAATAATTCAAATATGTGAAAAAATGAAATATTATTACTTACCCTGGAAGTTAATGAGGGAAAAGGGTGGCACGACGCTGAGGGAACGGAGGGAATTGAGTTGACAAACTGAGTTGATAATTGTAGAAGGCGGTTAATGAGGATTGATCCTATGTAAGACAAAGAAACAAAATATAAGTATAAGGAAAATGAAGAAACGCTTTTAGCAATCGGGATATCTGTTGAATGAGGGCTTTCAACAGATATCCCGATCCAAAGACTTTTATAAACGCTGCGAAGAAGTGACCGAAAGTCTCGAACTCGGAATTTGATCCGATTTCGAGACCCGTAGAAACGTAGACATCATCATAAAAGAATCTTAATACATTTAATGAAGTAACGATAAAGGAAAATTAATATTAAAGTCACTTTAATCAACTTAATTGTATAAAGAAACAGTAAAGGAAAAATAATATTAAAGTCTCTTTAATCAACTTAAAATAGAATGAAATCTATGAAATGCTTAAGATTGATATTTAATGATTAAAGATGGAGAAATAATTATAATTTCGGAAAAGGAAAACTTACACTTAAAGAGCATCGATGACTACGTTGTTAAGTGACGAATGTCGATATTAACAATGCGACGAGAGTTTCTTTAGGGGTGTATCTCTATCTGTCATCAAACACCTCATTGGCCACGATTATTTTTAGACAAACAAGAAAAGCTTTCCAATTGGATGTCCCGGATTCTTTTGCGTCGGTGGGGAGGGTGAGAATAGAGCAAAGAACAGCTAGGGAGTTCTGACGTATTTATCAAGAAAAACACAATTTGGCGATTAAATATATTTGGCGAAATTTCAGAGAATTCGGGTTATTAATTTTTAAAATTAATTTTAGATAAATTTTTAATGAACGGGAAGCACAAAGAAATAAAAGAATAAGTCGTTTCCAAGAACAAAAATAATGAAGTCATGTGGAATAACTTTTTAATTGATTTATTTTTAATGATAGGATTTTACAAAAACAAATTTGATTTTAGAAATAACAAATTTTAACAACAACATTTACTAAAAACAAATTTGTTTTTAGAAAAACATTTAATGAGGAAAAAATCGGCGAGTGTGAGCTATATTAGTGTTTTATTATAAATGATGTTGACTTATGTTTGTAAACAAGTTTAAGCATTTTAATGAGATCATTTAAATATTGTAAGTACATATTAATTTATTATTATAATTTGTACATATAAATATAAATTTAATATTAGACTTTTTTTTTATTCAAGTAATTTAAATAATTTGATCAATTATACCTAAATTTAAATACAGGTATGGATTAAATTAAAATATTGACAATGAATTGATCGATGGATAGGATGATGACTATTTAATATATCATGATGAAAAATCATAACAAGTGAATTGTGAAAATGATTGGGAATATTTTTCTCTACTTTTTTTATCAATGGGAGATGAATAGTGACTAGTTGAAAATAAATTTTTTTTAAATAATTTGTTTTTAAAAAATCGATCTAATTATCAAATAGCTAATAGATGGAATCGATATACCTATCATTTGGGGTGAATCCACCGGGTCTCATGTTGTGTTGGGTGGAAGAACAATTTGGTCGCGATTGGTTTAAAAAGGGAGGTTAAATTCAGACAAAAATACATGCTTAACTATCGTTATCATGAGATATCACCTCAAATTTAAAGGAGGTTATTTTTAATAGTAAAGATAACTACTAGATTTAAATTTAATACTAAACTTTTTGATTTGGTTGACAGCTGAAAAGTTGGAACAAATTTAAATGGGAAATTAAATATTTCATTTTTTACCAATTTACTCGTGTTTGGCAGTGAAAGCATAGCTCTTCGGTGGGAATTGAATCGTTTATTCTTCAGACATAGTGGTAAATGAGGAGGTCTCGTAAGTAGTGTGGGGCAGGATTAAAAAGGGAGGTTAATATCTGGCAAATAATTATTTAATTCTCTTAATTATTTAAAAACATCTGGCTTTTAATTAAATTGTTTTTAAAAAATAGAATTTATGACTAAATACAAATTTAATATTATACCTTTTTATACAAATATACTTTAATAATTTTTTTTTGCAATTATGCTTATGTTTCAATACTTACCTGGATTAAATTAAAATACTGATAATGAATTGAACAATGGTTTAAACATCTTTACAGTGGTTAGGCAGCTGAAATGTCGAAATATATTGAACCGTGAAAGTAAATTTATATATTGTTCGCTAAAAATCTACTCGTGTTTGGAGAGGTGAAAGTAACGCTTGTAGTACAGTAGGAATTGAATCTACCATCGGAGGAGATTGGGAAAGCAAATAGATTTAATGTTGTGCGGTGCGAATAGATTAAAAAGGAAGGCTTATTTCAGACAAGTAGTTATTTTACTATCCTGATCATTAAAATATTATTTATTTTTAAATATTGAGTTAACGATTCGCTATTATTAGAAATTTTTACAATAATTTAAACTTTATAGGCGATTATCCTTATGTTTCAATACTTATATGACTTTAATTAAAATGTTAATTAAAATTAATTAAAGGATATTTAAAACTCCTTTACGTTGGTTAATAACTGAAAAGTAGGAGCAATTTGAATTGTGAATTTCATCTATAATTTTGGTTAAAAATATATTTTTGCTTGGCAGTGAAAACACATCGCGCTTCGGTAGCAATTGAATTAATCTTATTTCGGAGCAGGTTGTGAAACCACAGATTCTTATGTTGTGTGGGACGACAGCACAATGTGGTCGCGAATGGATTAAAAAGGGAGGTTAATTTCTGGTAAATGAAGATTTAGTTTTCCTGATAATTTAAAAAGTATTTCGTTTTTAATGAGAATGCTTTTTAAAAAATAGAACTTATGACTAAATGCAAATTTACTATTATACTTTTTTTTTCAAAATAATTTAAAGATTTTGTGTAATTATATTTAAGTTTCAATACTTGTATGGATTAGATTAAAAATAATGATTAAAATGAATTGAAGGAGGGTTAAAACATCTTTTTACGATGGTTAGGCAGCTGAAAAGTAGAATAAAATTAAATTGTGAAAATAATTCTCTATATTTTTTGTTAAAATTCTTTTCATGTTAGGTGGTAAAAATAACGCTTGTAAGGCAGCAGGAATGAAATATGTCTTTTAAAAATATTGTTTGAAATTAATTTAGGGATATTTAAAACACATTTACGCTAGTTAGAAATTGAAGGACCGGATCAATTTAAATTGTGAATTTAATCTATAATTTTCTTTTAGAAATACATTTATGTTTGGCAGTGAAAGCATCGCGCTTCGGTAGCAATTGAATTAATCTTATTTCGAGGAGGTTGGGAATCCACAGGTTCTTATATTGTGTGTGGCAAGAGTACAATAGAATCGTGAATGGATTAAAAAGGGAGGTTAATTTCACGAGAATACATAGTTAACTATTGTTATCAGTAAATATCATCACAAGTTTAAATAAATTTAATCGCTAGTATATTAGAAAGGAAAGTTAATTTCTGGCAACTAAATATTTAATTCTTCTGATTATTCAAAAAGTATTTTGCTTTTAATGAAATTATTTTAAAAAATACTACTTACGACGAAATACAAATTTGATATTTGACTTTTATTCAAATAATTTAAATTTTTTGTTCAATTATGCCCAAGATTCAATACTTATATGGATTAAATTAAAATATTGATTAAAATGAATTGAAGAATTATTAAAGCAACTTTATAGTGGTTAGGCAGCTGAAAAGTCGAAACAAATTGAATTGTGCAAATAAATCTCTATCTTTTTCGTTAAAAATCTACTCGTGTTTGAGAGGGAAAATAACGTTATCGTCTGGCAGGAATAGAATCTATATCTTCGGAGGAGATAGTGAAAGCAATAGATTTAATGTTGTGTGGTGCGAATGGATTAAAAGGAAGATTTTTTTCAGACAAATAAATATTTTACCATCCTGATCATTAAAATTTTATTTATTTTTAAATATCAAATTAACGATTCGCTAATGTTAGAAATTGTTACAGAAATAATTTAAACTTTATATGCCATTATCCTTATGTTTCAATACTTACATGGCTTTAATTAAAATGCTGATTGAAATTAATTAACGAGTATTTAAAACTCTTTTACGGTGGTTAGAAACTGAAAAATCGGTTAAAGTTGAACTGTGAACAGATATATTTTTTACGAAAAGTATAGATTAAATCTATACTTTTCGTTAAAAATATATTTATGTTTGGCAGTGAAAGCATTGCGGTTCGGTAGCAATTGAATTAATCGTATTTCGGATTAGGTTGTGAAACCACAAATTCTTATGTCGTGTGAGGCGAGAGCTCAATGTAGTGGCGGATGGATTAAAAAGGGAGGTTAATTTCTGGCAAATTAATATTTAATTCTCCTGATTATTTAAGAAAGATCTCGCTTTTAAAGAAAGTGCATTTAAAAAATAGAACTTATGAATAAATACAAATTTAATAAAGAATTTTTTAAAAAAATTCATTTGAAAATTTTTTATGGCACGATAGTATATGTCCGGCTATGTGAAGGTGATATATAGAGTAGCTAAGAGTTTCGTAGGCTAGAAGAACAGCCTTTAAAATAGATGAAGTTGCTAGTTCGCAAATGGCTGGATTTGCCATTTAATCTTCAGATTTTCGTAAATTAGAGTTTCGATAAATTTTTTTTTAATTTCAAAATTCAAGTTTTAGAAGAACGTGTAGATAGAGCATGATGCACTGCAGGCTAGAAATACACCGGGCCACTAAAAATTTTTTATTTCTCAGTCGGGACTAAATGTAACAAAAATATAAATCAGGACGCTGCGGAAAATGTAGGCAACTTTAAAATCTCTGTAGTACCTTGACACTTTTAAAACTTTGAAGCAGCTCAAAACATAGACAATTTTAAAATCTCTGCATTACCTTGACGCCTCTAAACCTCTGACGCTGCTGAAAACAAAGGCAACTTTAAAAATTTGACATAATAATAGTTATTGCTATTTTGAATTTAGTCCCTTTTCCACATTTTCAATGTATTTTTATGGAAATTTCAACAACTATTTTGCTAAAATATAAATAATCCTTATTGTATCACTTCTTTTCAGATTCCCAAGAAATTCAGTTAGCCCAAGAAACCCAGCTTGAACCCAGAAAATTCAGCTAGTATAATATAAACTTAATTCAGAACATCTATTTTTAACTATTCATATAATACTGTTTATTATTTTAATGTCCAAAGAGGAATTCTTGATAAAGAGACACATAGAGTGGATAGAATTTCGGCAATAATGCCATTAATTAGCCCTAAAAGGCAGGTTTGGTCACTTTCTGTACTTCATTAATAATTTCCCTTATAACCGTGATTGAAGTATTTCTCTATTATTGAACCATAAAAAAATCTCTGAAATACTAATTTGAATTACCATTTAAAGATTCCCTTTTAAATAACGGTGTAAGTCGCTATAACTGATAATAACTAAGTAAGTCGATATAATGTGTAAGTGCTATTTCTTCTTGAAAATTGGTTTAGAGTTCATAAGGTTTAAAATTTGAAATAAAAACATGTTTTGAATAAATTTGATATAATGAAAGTTTTTTTTATTTATCACTATTGAAATGTTTGAACTAGTTTATAATTTAATTGAATCATAAACTAGTTAATTTTCTAAAATTAAAGACCATTGCTTTTTTATGGGATTGATTACAAGTCTTAATACTTATAAACATTCAAATTTCAATATTATAACCATAGGTTACTTTTAAAAACTGAAAGATTCTAAATGATAGAGAAGATAAATGTCCTGCATTCAATAGTCAGTGTGTCTAGCGAGAGTTTTCTGGTTTTTCATTCATACATCACATAAATGCATAGCAGTTACTCATGAAAATCGTTAAATAATATCTTCTACTCATCGATGAACTGCTCGTAGAATATGATGTATCACATGGTTATAAGTGTGTGTTATATTTGATTAAATTTTGTCATTGTCCTCATTTTGCGAGAAATGTTAAATTAATAAATATTAAATAGATAATTACATAGAATAAATAAAATCGATAATTTTAATAATTCAATTGATTTTTTTGTTTACAATTTTGTTTATTTTTAAGTGTGTGTTATATTTGATTACATTTTGTCGTTGTCCTCATTTTGCGAAAATTTTAAATTGATAAATATTAAATAGATAATTACATAGAATAAAGAAAATCGATAATTTTAATAATTCAATTGATTTTTTTGTTTACAATTTTGTTTATTTTTTAATTATAAAAAAAAAACAAAAAATAAATAAATCAAAGAAAATTATATAGCAAGGTAAAAGAAGAAATAATGAATTAATGAAATGGTAAAGAAGAACAAGATTTTAAAAAGGGAACTAGAATGTAAGTTAAAAATAATGCAACTACTTTTTATGTAATAGGAGCATTTATTTATGGCATGAACAAACCGCTGGTGCTATGGAAAGAGAAGAAAGGGGGGAATTCAAGAAGGAATTTCAGGAGTAACTAGTTAGTGACTAAACAGATAATTTTAATAATTCAACTGATTTTTCAAATTATTATTAAAATATAAAACCAGAACAAAATAAATCAGAGAAAAATATATCGAAATTGTAAAAAAAGAAGAAATGATGAATTAACGGAATAGTAAAGAAGAACTAGAATTAATTTTTAACTACTAGTATTTAAATTTGTATGAGAATATAAATTTCCATTATTCAACGAAAAACGTTTTCATAAAAAATGATAAAGAAAATCCCTTCTGAAAAAAAAAAATACTATTTTTCTTTATCTCTTTTCGTCTTGAATTACACAAGTATAAAATAAATTTTTCTTTGTATTCGTCATCGGTGGTTTGTCGTCAATAGCAGCCTTCGTAAGGGCAGCTTTTGTACAAGCCAAAAGCAAGCAGCCTTCGTAAGGGGCAACTTTTGTACAAGTCGAAAGCAAGCAGCCTTCGTAAAGGGCAGCTTTTGTACAAGTCGAAAGCAAGCAGCGTTCGTAAAGGGCAAAATTGTACAAGTCGAAAGCAAGCAGCCTTCGTAAAGGACAGTTTTTGTACAAGCCGAATGCAAGCAGCCAATCGTCGTGAAGCTATTATCCCAGATATTAAGCATCCAAAGTTCTCTGCACATTCTGCAGGTAACCGAAAGTAGTTAATTGCCGACTAATAATTAATTAATTATGAAGCTAGCTACAGCAGCTAGTTATGAAGCAGCCTAGTTAACAATTTATTAGGTTGCCATCGCTTTCCTTTGATACTTTGATTCGTGTGCTTTGTTATATATCTAGGCGGACCAAGTCTTTCTCTACGATTAAAGTTTCGTTCGTGGATCCATCTGGTTTAAATTCTATGAACTGTGAACATACCTACGTTATCTTCAGCAACTATAGACGAATAAGTCTAAAATTGACCTTTCGTAAGCCTATAATCTGACCCCTCGTAAAGTCGTTTGTTTGCCGGAACTGCCTTATGTGTCTTCGTCCAGGCATCTTTTAAGGCTCGTTCACACCGAGGCGTGAGGCGTTGAAGCGTGAAGCGTTGACCAATCACTAGCCTCACAGCGTTCGCCTGAAACCGGTTGAAATCCACCGCTTCGAGTTGACCAACTTTCAACTTTCAAATGCTTGCTGCGTCATGTGACTTGATTGTGCCAATAGTAGATCTGTCATCTAGTAGAAGTAACTGGAACTTCACTAGAGTAAAGCGATTTCTGAAGTTTCGGTGTGAACGGGTCGAAAAATTTTCCTTCCCTGCCGAGTGACGCGTCGCCGCCTCACGCCTCGGTGGGAATGAATCCTTCAATCCACACATCTCGCTGGAAATCACTCACTACCTGCCAGATTGGTCTTATTCGTCTATAGCTGCTGAAACACAAGTGGTTACTTTCATGCTTAAAACGCTGAAAAGCGTTCACTAAATAAGCAATTGGCCTGTAATTTTATGTATAAGCTAGTAAAGGATAGAACTAGGGACCACTAGTGAGATATTAGATTAAGAAGGAGGACAGTGCCATCCAGGTGGACTTTTTAGGAGGAACTAGCCCGCATTTTTGTATCGTACGGGAGAAAACCCGGGAAACTCCCACCAGGTAGTCCGACTAACGAGGCAAGATACTGAACATCCCAAAAGCCATCGAGTCTCCTTTTTGCTTTTTTTGAAACAGTGTCTATGACAAAGCTGCCAGCGTCCGATTCGTGACCAGTGGTAACATGCACGGCTAGCGTGCATAGGGCTCGGATTCGAATTCGTTGAGGAATCCGTTCGTTACATTCATTGTTTTTGAAAACGAGGAGACTCGATGGAGATTGTGACAACGTATACAAAAAGTCTCTCATTGATAGTCAGACTGCCTGGTGGGAGTCTTATTGATTTTCTTTTATGCGAACAGGTAAATGTGAGGCACCTATCTTACCAAAAGTCTTCCCTACATCACCAAAGAGGGATTGGTCATAGCATTAATTAATGGAACATTAAGTTTACAGTTGTTAAACAATAACAAAATAAATTAGAATACAGCCATTTACTTTGTTATCTAGTTCTAATGACATATAAATATTCTTAAAATTTTAGTAATTAATACATTTAGTTTTAGCCAAAAATTGGAGGCCCAAACAAATAATTGTATTCAAATTATCAGTTATCTTTTATACACATAGTTAGGATATTATTTCTTTGAGATACGGAATATGTCATGAATTTTTTGGCTTTTGATGTCATTTCTTATTTTGATGATGGGTAAGAATGTATAACTAAGTAAAAATAGAAATGGAATTTCTTATAAAATGTAAAGAGATTTTCCTGTTATTTTTGTTTCCGATATTTGATAATACTTTCTTCAATGGAACTGAAAATGCAAAATTTGCAACAAATTAAATCTCGAAAAAACTACGAAACAATTTCAGTATTTAGTCAATTATATAGCAAGGTAAATTTGACGGTTTTTGTTTATCTAAACTAAATACACTCAAACGTTTTTCTAAGTTACATGTTTTATGCTTATTTACTGTAAATTTTTATTATAATTATGTTTTTATCTGTGATATGAGTGCGTCAAACTGCATCATGGGTATTGTATTGGGTTTCAATGCTAGGGTTTGAAAAGGGATATTTGAAAACGAATAAAACACTCTAGTGTCCATGATGGAGAATATACAATCAATCTATAATCAGGAAATTCTCGTGTATTATTCAAACAGTGAGGGAGAACGAACTCTTAATTTGTATGCAAATGTATTTGGAATTTTTTTTTCGTCTTTTATATATATATATATCATCATTATCATCGTTGGCGCAACAGCCTAGTGTGGGCCAAGGCCGTCTACCTACGGTAGATTTCGAGACGAGAGATGTTTTTTCTTTTTAAGGGGTAGAGTTTTCAGCTCTACGCCCAACGCTCAACAGTCATATGAGAACGGGACCTACGGCTTAAAGTGGATTCCGAACCACTACAAACATCTATGGTACCGCCGGGACTTAACCCGAAAACCTTGTGGTGCCGAGAGCCAGGGCGCTAGCCACTCGGCCATTCCGGCCCCTTTTTATTTAATACATCAATAAATTCTCGACGCATTTCACTTTTGATACTTGTAAAGATGAATTTAGATCAATTTTATGACATTTTAAATTCTATCAAATAAAATTAATCTTCTTTGTTTTTCATGTTTTACAAAAATATGTACACCAACAATTAAAATTTTAATTAATTACCAATAATTATGTATATATATATATATATATATATATGCGTGTGTGTTGAAAATACTTTTACTCTACATGACGCTTTTGGTGAAAAGATTGTTAAAATTCTATTTTTTGTTTTGTTAAAAAATAATTTAATTTAAAATTTAATTAGAAATAGATTATTTGCAAATTTATTTATTCGTTATAGATGACAGAAAAAAATTTTATATGCAAAATTCACAAATAGCAATTAGATTTTTACAAATCATGAGTAGAAGTAAGTATGGAGTATAAGAATTCACAATTTCCAGCTGACGTTAAAAATTCAATATTTAATAAAAGAAGTTTCTTCAACACAGAAATACATAATTTATATCGGTTTTAAGAATATAAACGAATCTATGCTTATATTTGCTACAAAAATAATTTAATTTAAAAAAGATTATTTGCAATTTTATTTATTCGTTATAGATTACAGAAAAAAATCCTTATATGCAAAATATACAAATAGCAATTACATTTTTATAAATCATAAGCAAAAGTAAGTATGGAATATAAGAATCCACAATTTCAAGATGACGTTAAAAATTCAATATTTAGTAAAAGATTTCTCAACGCAAAAATACATAACTTATATCGGTTTTAAGAATATAAACCAATCTATACTTATATTTGCTAAAAAAATAATTTAATTTAAAATTTAATTAGAAAAAAAGATTATTTGCAATTTTATTTATTCGTTATAGATGACAGAAAAAATCCTTATATGCAAAATACACAAATAGCAATTAGATTTTTACAAATCATGAGTAGAAGTAAGTATGGAGTATAAGAATTCACAATTTCCAGCTGACGTTAAAAATTCAATATTTAATAAAAGAAGTTTCCTCAACACAGAAATACATAATTTATAAATTTATATCGGTTTTTAAGAATATAAACGAATATATACTTATATTTGTTTAAAAACTAATATAATTTAAAATTTAATTAGAAAAAAAAATTATTTGCAATTTTATTTATTCGTTATAGATGACAGAAAAAAAATCCTTATATGCAAAATACACAAATAGCAATTACATTTTTACAAATCATAAACAGAAGTATGTATGGAATAAAAGAATCCACAATTTTCAACACAGAAATACATAACTTATATACCGGTTTTAAGAATATAAACTTATACAGTATATATATTTATGTACGGAATATGAATACAAAGAGTACTTACACCATCTGCCGAATATTTCTTTTTCATACATCTTTTCACATTTCATACATCACACATTCTATTAAATTAGAATTTAAGAAAATGACAACACAGTCATTCAACAATCACTGTGAGTTTATAACAGTGTCATTTGATTTCACAAAAGACAGCGCGATTTATTGGCTTGAACGAAAAAAATAGAGCACGACGTCTCCACGCTAAAAGAGATATATGGCAACCTCATTCAG
>BPLR01014364.1:0-24868 GCA_021605095.1 Caerostris extrusa | reverse complement strand
GTATTGCTAAGCTTAAATGCAGCTCCTAGTTAAAAAAAAAATTATATAGCACTTGATTGAATATGCAGGAACATTAAAAACACCTTTTAATTGACAAATTAAAGTAATTTTAGCAAATTATGAGTTTATTTTGTTCAAAATTTCCTACATTATAAATCTTAGTGGGTGCTTCGATGAAATGTCATGTTTCAGAATTTTAATTCTTGTCAAATATGTTCTATTGGGTTCAAATCTGATGACTAAGAAGGCCTTTTTAACAACCTTTTACAATTATAAAGCAACTACAAACCTTCAATGCAGTAAGCTAAGTATTGTTATACAGACAGAATGAATGAATTTGGAGTGTTTCAGTAGACAGAAAATTTTGACTGATTACTTTAAATTTTAAGATGTAGATATATATTTAATAATCAATGATGCCAACTATAAATTTAAGCTTAACTACTTCAGAGAATAATAAGCAAATCCATACTTTAGCTTCTCTATTGCCCTTTGCTGCTATGCAACTTCAATTTTATTGCATTTGCTTTCATTAGCCATTACCATAATACCATAAAAACATTTTATCATAAATCTGAAAAAAAATTTTTGACTCTTTACTGAATTGAAGAACTGTTTGTCTCAGTCGATCATAATATATGGTTGATCAAAATATTCTTTGAACTTATATATAATTCATAACTTTCTTGAAAGTTATGAATTATATATAAGTTCAAAGAAATTTCTTGAAATCCTGCTCTATGTTTTGTAGCCAATAACAGTGAATTTTTATTTATTTTACAAATGATTCACTTCATGAGTAACTTATTCCATGAGATAATTTTTGCAGGTTTAACTTAACTTGATTTACTAGTTATGTTATTTATAAATTTTATGTTAAAAATAAACCATATTTTTGAACTATTTAAACTAACAATTTTATTAAATTTTAATAGCACCTTTTCTAAGAACAAATGAATAGTTAATTTGCAAATTTTGAACAATGTTTGCTGGACTGATTTGTTACAGATATATTCTAATTATATAAATAAATACCACTAGATAAAAATAATTTTAATATTCTAAGCTAATATTTTATTTAATATAACAAATTGTGTTTGGAGGAATATTTTTAATTGCTATCAAAAATTGTTACAAAGCAGACAAATTTAATAAAAATTTAAATTGTAGGCAAAAATGTTGATGAAATTCATTAAGTATTAAAAAAATGCTTTAATATTTTTCAAAATTTAAAATATATAATATATCTGATAAACCCCTTTGTATCAAATTGATGCCCATTTCATGCCGAAAACTTCTGAAATTTTTATTTCTACATTTAAAAAAAAAAATCATAACAAGGATTGCAGATATAAGAAAACTTTTATGAGGGACTGTTATTTTATTGTATATTATCTTATAAGGCATGATTAATTATGCATATTTCTTGCATATTGAATTCAGTATAAATTTGAGAATCTTTATTAAATTAAATACTATCTGATGTTATAAAGGAAGATAAAATTCCAAAGAACTGCTAATAATTCTATAAAAATGTGAGGTTGAATGAAGTTTAAACATAATTGACTTTTCAACATCAATTTGGCAATAATATCAAAAATTGTCATGTTGATCTGTAGTTTTCAACCAGTTGATCCATCTAAATATTGCACACCAATAGTTAAAAGAGAACAAATACCTGTGAATTTTTAAATAAATTAATAATCTATATTAATTTGAATTTATGGCTTTAAATAAAATCAAATGCTAATTACCTTCTTTAGGTTGTTGATGAGGAGTAAAACGGACACCTCTAGGATTAACATAATCAGGTTCACCATGATCAGCAAGTGATGTATCTTCAGGACCCTCAGCAGTTATACTGCCCCCTTCACTGCTTAATTCAAGAGATTCATTTTGTTTTTCTAAATCCCAAAATATAGATTAGTGGTAGACACAAAACAAGTATTATATGTTTTATTGGTACAGATAAAATTAAAAAAAAAAGATGCAACAATTATACCTGAGCACAAACTTCATTTTCATTTGGTAAAATTGATATCATGGAAACGCTAGTATTATCATTTGAATCACAGGCAATATCAACAGAATAAGGCTAAAATAAAATATAAATAATAATAATAGCAATGAAAATAATAAAGTTAACAAATAATTACACAGAAGTATATTTTTTCCTTCCAAAACTTTCCTTAGTAAATAAAATAATGTACATAATGTATTTAATGTAGTCTTTATTTTTACAAAATACAGTGTTTTTAAATTTCTGTAAGTTAATACATTTTTAAAAACAAGTATTTGTAAAATAAAGACACAATATTATTGTGTTTATAAAGCACAATTGGTATTATAAAGTAATATATAAACAAATAAGTTATATTTTAAACTTGAAATATAAAATTTTAAACACTACATCATTAAAATATTAATAGTCATTTAAAAATTACTAACAACAAATGTTACAACATATGATATAAAAACAACTGCTTACTTGCACAGGTTGAGATTCAGATGCTTCCTCATTTTGATTTAAATCACTTCCATTAGCATTTAGGTCATTTATAGATTCATTTATGTTTTCCTTTTCAGATACACTAGAGTTACAACTTTCAGGTGCAGAAATATTTACATTTTCAATAATATTGTTAGTTTCAATGGATTGAAGAGCTTCTTGACAACTTTCAACAGAATCTGAATTCCCTTCTAATGGAGATATGTCTTTATGTGTTAGTACAGGAGAATTGGAAGGGCTAGAAGCTAAATTATTAGTTTGTGACTTAGAAGGATCAACTTCATTTATTTCAGTCATTTGACTTCTTTGCTTTCTTGATCTTGGTGAGCGTTTTCTTCGGGAACTACGTCCAGCATCAAGAGCTCCAGATCTCATTTTCAACTAAAAAACCAAACATTTATTTTGTACATTATTATAAAGAAAAACAATTTATAATATTGTTATAAAAAAGTTATTTTTACATTCAATTTTTCATAACTGAAAGTTGACATGCCATTAAGATAAATTGTGAATAAATAACACATGTTGTAATACTGTTATTAGTATTCTATGTTATCAAAAAAATTTTTTTAAATACCTTTTTCATATATGCACACCTAGAGTCTTCTGTAAATTGAGGTAAGCAAGAAAACAATAACTGCACCATATCCATAAGTGCATGTTCAGCTGATCTACGAAGTAATTCTGAAATAAGAAATATTTTGTATTTTTAGAATCTTTTACAAAAATATCCATGTTGTATTGACTAAATTTTTTTTATTCATTAGAAACAGTTATCATTCATTTATAAATAAAAAAATTTTCATAAATATATTCATTAATAATCAAAAAGTGTCATGCAACTTACCACTTAATCTGGTTTCAAAGCAAAATCTAAAACAAGATTGCATAATCTCGCAAACTGATTCATTTGTTAGAAGTACACCCAAGGTGTTAATAAAAAGCAATCTCAAGACATGAAGTATTTTCATCAGAACAACCTCATCTGAAGAAGAATCAGTACCCATAAAGCGTGCATGTGTAACTGCATCAGCAATATTCTCAGCAGCCAAAGGAGCAGTTGGCTGTTTGGCATCTGAAAAATATAAACTGTATTTAAAATTAAGCTTGATATATGAACATGCAAATATGAAAGCAGAAAATTAGAAGCTAAGTAACATTCCCCACCATCAAGTTTTTAAAAGTTGAAAGAAAAAAAAAAAAAGCATGAAAAACATTACCATAAGAGTTAGTAAAAAAAAAAAAAAATGGATATTTAGTTGCAGTTAGTTAAAAGATGAAGATATATATATGTATATATATTAACTGCTAAATGATGCACACTACCATGGCAAATTGAAATGCTATTATTGCAGTTTAAATGATAATATACAGTATCTTATTATAATAATAGAATTCCTTAAAAGTACAATTTGATACAAGAAAATAATGATGAAATGATTAAATTAAATACTTCATGACAAATAGTATGTAAAATTGTATAAAATTCTTAAAAATATTTAAATGTTTTTTAATAAAAATATAGGTACAATAAAAAATATAAAAATGTAAATATTTCTAAACCTGAAAAAACTATAGTACAAAAGCAGTATTATTGCTAAAAGAATTCGTTTTTAAAACCAGAGCCAAATTGAAGAATTAACATAGAAGTTTATAAAATTTAACATCTATTAAAAATATTTTCTTTTAACGCATAAAACATTTTTAAAAAATAATTTTTCAAAAAAGTATTCATATTTGAAATTTTATTAACATGATAATAAGTGGAAGATAACTTATCTGGCTTTAAAACAACAGCAGTTTACAATTAAGATGTCATTTAGGGAAAAGTTTTTTTTTTTTTTTTTTTTTTTCAAAATCAAGAAAAAAAAAATTGATTAAAAAAAAAAGGCACATATAAAAGTATATAATTAAATTCTTTTATAATAATTTCTAAATATTATACAAGTATAATACCCATCAAAAAATGTGTACTTACCAATTAACCCATATGATAGAAATTTACTAACAGCAGATAAACCAAGCCCAGTTACTGGGCCAGTAGTGTTTTCTGCTCGTATAACATCAAGAAAAGGTTTTAAATAGGTAATAGGCTCTAAATCATTGATGCTATTAACTTGATTTAGTAGTTCTTTGAGATCTGAGAAATTTTTCAAAAGAATGTCTTGTTCATCTTCCTACAAATTGTAATAATTTAATCAAAATAAGAATAACTTCAGAAAAAAAAAAAAGAAGAAAAATCCTTTTTTTATGGAACTTATTATAATAAGATTAAAAATACTAAATATATTACAATTCATATTATAAGATTACAAATAATAAATTTTTCAGAATAATTAAAATGCATGCATTTATGTTAAAATAACAAGAAATTTTTAATATCTAATGCATGTACATCACCAGAACTTAATATAATTAATGTAAAGCAATGTTACTTTAACTGATTCTTTTTTTCTAGTTATAACATAAGTTTCATTTGTATCATATATCCTAGTTTAATAAGCAAATTAAGTAGAACAGAATACAATTTGATAATTTTATTATGTAATTTTTGCAGAAAAAAAGATAGAGATTAAATAAATAAATATAAATAACCAAGAGTTGATTTTATCGACCCAATCAATTTATTTGTATTGTGCATATAAGTAAAAATTAGCATTAATTTTTTGGTTCATTAAATACTGGATCATTTAATACTAAGATAAAATGCTTCAAAAATTAAACTTTTTTTTTTTTTATATATAAATATTCTGTAAAATAGAAATTATTTTCTAATATATAAATGGATAAGCATTTTCAACTTTTAAAACAATAAAAGTGAACTTATTGTTATTTTATTGACAAGATAGAAAATAAAATCTTTAATTAAAAAAAAAATTAATTTACTTGGTGAATATTTGAAGACCATCGACTTGCTTTTTTCATGGAAGTCATCACCATGTTCATTTCCCCTACAATGATGTATATTCCATTGTCTGGTGAAGGCATCTTGATATATTTTAATGAAAAACTACCTATTTAAGAAATAAAATTAAAAATTAATGAACATGTATTGTTAAAAATAAAGATGCATATTTCTAGTCAATAATAATTTTAAGAAATAAGTCTTGATAGAAACAACTTATTTCCATTTTAAATTTTGGGCAGAAAAAGAAAATCTTTATTATTGCTCACAGCTAAATATCTTTATCCTAGCAATAGTAATGATGCTTGACAAGTGCCTTATTTTCTTTTCCACCATTTATGAAAACACTCTCTCAATCAGCATCTTTAAAAACATCCTAATTAAATATTAGTTTAACTAAGAGGGCATCAGAAGAAAATATTTAATTTAAATTGTGTAGGTTGAAAACTTATTTCCAAGCGATAAATTATTCTTTATGGATTTATGAATCTTTATACAAGTTACAAAATGGTCAAGACAATATAAGATATAGAAATTAGAATATTATATTTGATTATTTTATTTAATAACTGACCATTTGATAACCAAAAGAGGTTCCAAAATTACAGAAAAATGACACACAATTATGGTATCTCATGATCAGAGAATAAAAACTTGTTTTTCTGCTTGGACTATGATTTTATAGTAAACATCAATATAGCTTTTTGAAGAGAAATAGATAAATTTACTGGCATGAGATGTAGTTGTAATAAGGAATGAGACATTTCCTTCCCACTGAAAGCAGTTCCCCATATAAACATATAATACAGACTCATTCATCAATTTCAGAGACTCAAAAAATCTATAGACCAATGAATGATACATTATTGCAGAATACATAACTTTAAAAAGGAAAACCAACAGGAAAATACAGAAAATAATGCAGAAAAATTCAATTTATAAAAATAAACATATTTTTTTTTACTACCAACACAATAAAAGTAACATAAAATGTTCAAAAATATTCATGAAATTTTAATTTAAGATTATATAGAAAACACATTACAAATGAATAATATGACAAGTTCTTTATATAATTTTAAAACAAAGTGCTATTTACAACTGAGATAATTTTAAGAAAAATTGTGGGGTTTTTTTTTTTTTTTTTTTTTTTTTAATTTCATAACAGAAGCTTTATTGGTAAATTGACATGAATGCTTTTGGAGGAAAATGTATATTACATAATAATCTGTTACATTTCCTTAATATTAGGACTCACCAATATTTGTAATATTTGCTGTCAAATAGATTCAACATTACCAATATTTGTTACCAGACAGAAATCCAAACAACCATTACTTATAGTCTTATCATGAGAAGAGCCTTGGCACCATTTTTATAATGGAGGCCTCCATAATTAGTAATTAAGGGCCTTAATAATAGTATTCAAACAGACACATGACACTAAATAAAGTCACTAGAATTGGAGAAACACATAAGGGGAAAATCCCAAACATTTGTCACTACTCAGCCTTAGAGGTCATGCAGGCAAAGTAATTCTGTTACAGATTTTATATTGAAAATCAATGCATTCCATAAAAGTCTTTCATGAATTTTATTATCTTTCAATAATTTTCTGACTTCAAAGTAATGCATGTAACATAGTACTCAACTGAGAGCACTTGATTCAAAATCTCAACAATTCAAGTAAATTATGTTAATTATACATGTAAGAATTGAGAAGACAATGACAATTCCAAGGTGATGGGACATGTTTGGTGCATATTAATATGATGCATGAATTTTAATTTTTAAATAATTTATACGTATTTGCATTATGCTTATTAATACTGTGCGTGGGTATGCCACTCATGCATTTATGATGGATAGCATGAATGGTAGTTTTATTATTTAACAAGCATTTAAATCAAATATTCTAAGATAAAATGTTTTTATTTCTGAAACTATTACTTTTAAAATGTGAGAAATAATTAATTAAACGATTTATTGATCAAATTTTATAATCAATTAATTTGAACAGTAAATAACAAATCTTTATCATTAAAAGAAAAATATTATAGCACAAAAAAAAAAATTCAACAACATAATTCGCACACTGCACTTAATGTTGGAACATGCTTTAAAATAATACATACAAAAATATACTGAGTAAATTCACGGATGAAATTCTGACATATGTCAGCTTATTTTTATTTTATTAAAAGCTATACAAGATAATTTTTTAAAAATAATAATTATTAAGGCATAAAGATGTTAAGAAGCTTTTCTTAAAAATAAACTTACGTTTATTCAAATGTTTTTCAAAATACCGAAACCATTAAAATTAATATTTAAAAGTAAACTGTTTATATAAATATTGAACATATGACAGATGAACTACAGATTTGGAGAAAATTTTAAAACAGAATATCATTTTTTTGTACAATTAATAGCACATTTTTAATAATATATATTAATGAAAATGAGTGTGTTTTTGATACTCTATTTATCATATTTTATAAAAATTAAATCGACGGACGACATGCATCAACAACCATTGCCATCCAAGCAAAAATTATCGTATATCAAAACATATGTTTAATATCACTTCACTTTGTACCATCTCAGGTAATTTAATTCTAATAAAAAGCTTTAAATCGAAACTTGATACTTTTTTTTTGTAATATAAGCAGTTATATTTATTTTTAAAACTCCTAATATGATTAAGTAGATATTAGTACAATTTTTCAAATAATTTCACTCTTGAAAGTTTTTGTATATGTGATATTTTTTCAATTCAATTAAATTCAATTCTGAAATTAAACGCTAATTAATAATTATTATTTTTTTTCAACTCCTTCTATTAGCTCACATTCTCCCTATATATATCTTGTTCAAATTTTCAATCGTTCATAAAAAATACTTTTTATGCATCCATTCAAGTTCAAATACATTTTTTAACTTGTAGTGGATGACTTTTACTGATGTTAATAAAGTTTTCTCACATATTAATTCCCTAATTAAATTAAATTAATTAATTTTAGTTTTTAGATTTAAGTTGCATATATCTACCAATAAATGGCGCCAGATAAACTTAAAAAATGAATGGAAATTATTTATAAAGGACTTTCTGCAATACAGTGAAAAACAAAGTAGGAATTGACTTTAAAAATTTTTTTTATATTACTTGTTTTTTTAAAAATAATCAACTTTTAAATGTCACGTATCATCTATGGAATTGGTGACTTGTATTCAAAAACTTTCTTTTCTTTCAAACATGATGCATTTAAAAAAAAAAAATCTCTTTGGATTATTAAACTACTTGATAATGACTAGTGATTTGAAAATATCTAAATAAGAGCCATTTGTTGTTAAAATATGAGTACTTTTATGTTTTGAGATTAAAAATTAAAAAAATGATATTCAGGAGTTAATAATAAAAAAAAAAAAGAATAACTGTCAAGTTTGACATTTACAGTATGTTAAAATTAAAAAACCTTCGTTATGTTTTGTTAATTTTCTCATAGTGATTTAATTTTTATTTGTATGAAAACTAATCTTCTTTCCTTTAAAGCCATCCACGTCCTCCCTTGAGGTCGTGCTCTGAAAAATTGAGAATTACTGTAATGAAACTGAAATATGAATGTGTTTACAGGAGAAGAAAGAATTCGTGCATTAGACTATTTTTCTTTTATTAATCATAGAATGTTCCATGCTTTAATTTTCATTTATATTGGAAAACATTTTGTATACAATGTTTAGTTTTATATGTTTCTATATATATTATTTTTAGAATGTTCTGTAGATATCTATTGAATATCATACTATAAGACGTCAAATAATTCAAGAGAACTTAAGAAATCATATAAAAAGTTTGGAATTCGATTTCGAAAAAAAAAAAAATCAGATTTCAAAATCAGCCCCCAAATTTCTACTTCTCAGTAATTATTAATAAATTCCATTATCGTAATATTTTTTCCTTACAATAAATTTCTTATTTTTTTTAAAAATTCTTTTTATTTGAAAAAGGAATTTTTGAATTTTATCCTTTATTTAATTAAAATTTACATACTGCAGCCTTAAAACAGTATAGTATATGTATTAATGAAATCATTTATGGACATAAGCGTAACATGATTTTTCTGTAATTTAGTTAAAGACAAAAAAAATCATAATTTCATTCATTCGCTGGGAAATAATTAAATAATTAAAAAATGAACACAGATTTTCATAACGACAAAAAATTCTGCGTTTGAAAGGGGGAAAAAAATCAAGATTTGTTGTTTTTGAATGTCTGTTATTTTGATCTAGAAAAAGTTATTTGTCAGTAAAAAGCTATATATGAAGCAGATTTAGAACAAACCAGTCTTCCACAGTTAGACGGGAGGGCTGCTACATTGTGCCTCCTTTTACCACCACAATTTCGAAAGAAACATTCATACCCTCGATGTCATCCACCTTGGATGTTCCCAAACTCCCCATTCTTCAGAAGTAATGAGCAAGAACAGTGTGGGCTCAATTCCAATGCCGACTTGCAGGAGTTTTCAGAGTTTTCTCTCATAATGTAAGTAAATGACTGAAAACCTATAAAAAATCTACTGGAAGTGGATGTTATTCATGTATCACTAGTCAGTATGCTGTTCGCGGTATACAGAAGTAAAATACTAATGTGCCCAAAAATCAATTTTTAGCACATTAGTATTTTATTAGCATATATTAGTACATTAGTATTAACATCAATTTTCAATTTAAATTTCCCGGGCATATGGAATTAATTTTTTTTTTTTTTTTTTTGGCACTATTTTTTTTTTTTTTTTTGGTTTTTGGCACTATCCTTGACATCTGTGTGAAATTTCACTTCAAAATATTCATTAGTGTTTGAGTTACGCTTGGCTTTGTGAGACGCTAAAACAGATTCCGTGGTATGAATTTTTGAAATGTCTGAATTAATTGAGCAAAGAACTTGCATTATATTTTGTTTACGAAATGAATATTCGTGTGTCAAAGCGTATAGAATGTTGCAGAAGACATTCGGTGAGCAAACTATATCGGAAAGAAATATTTACTAGTGGTATGAACAGGCAGAGAAAGCATTGAAGACGAAGAGCGCTTTGGTCGACCATCAACCTCAACCGACGAAGCTCACGTCCAAAAAAATTAATGATTTGGTGCTTGCAAACCGTCGATTTACAATTAGAGACATTGCTGCTGATGTTGGAATTTCAAAAGAATCGGTTAATTAAAAAGTTGTTTTGGGCTTCAAATGCATGAAATCTCGATTGGTACCGAAAACACTGAATTTTTTGAAAAAACATCGTCACGTTGAAGTGTGTCAAACAATGCTTTCTGACTATCAGGTCAAGTCGAAATGCCTCATAACTGGAGATAGACTTGGATTTATGTTTATGACCCGGAAACAACCGATCAATCGAGCGAATATCGTGACAAAGATGGAGCAAGACTGAAAAGAGCACGCTAAAGTCGCTCAACAATCAAGATCATGTTGACTGTTCCATCGATTACCGAGGTGTCATGTACTATGAATTCCTTCCTCCGGGCCAAACTGTCAACAAGGAATGTTATTTGAGTGTTATGTGTCGTTTGCTTGAAGCTATTCGCAAAAAAAGGTCCATTTATGGAAAGACAACTCTTGGTTTTTATCACGATAATGCGCCAGCTCACACTTCATTCTTCGTGACTTTTTGCCGAAGATGAAACCCATATCGTTCTACAACCACCGTATTCACCTGATTTAGCACCGTACGACTTCTGGCTATTCCCTATACTCAAAAGACCACTCGGGGACACCCTTTTGAGTTGATTGAAGAGATTCAACGTGAATCGGCTCGCGCTTTGAAGGCCATTCCGGCCATTGACTTTAGCATGGATTAAGGATTGGAAAAAATGTTGCCATAAGTGCATTGTGTCCGGGGGGGGTTACTTTGAAGGCGATGTAATAAATTTGGAAGAATAAATAAAGAGTTTTTGAAAAATAAAAATTGGTCTTACTTTTGGGCACAGTAGTATGTGGACCACCGATGTGCAACAAATAATAATAAAATTTTAAGGAACATTTTAATTTTGAAGAAAATAAAAATCGTTTACATAAAATAAACCTAATAAAACATACGGTATTTTATGATTAAAAAGCTAGAGGGTGGTACGATAAAATCTTGCATTGATAAGGTGATGTGGGGTTCAATAATCATTGCTTATACCATCACAAATGTGTTGTAATATGCTTAAACGTAGATTTTGCATTTGGATTGACACAACTGTTTGAGGTTTTGGAGAAATCTTATTTTCAAATTTGAATGAGGTCAAAGTTTTATGTCTTCACGTCAAAGCTCTATGAACTAGAGAAAAATAATGTACCCATGATGCCAAAAACTCTTGTTCACAACTAAACTTGTCGGAGGAAATATGGCGCGTGACATTCAATTACTATTACCATTCCATTCCATCGTTCAGAACTGAATTCCTCTTTACAGCTCAAGGAATCATATGGGTGAAGTTATGCCACCTCAAATTTGAACTAAAACAACCGAAGATGGCCTCTGAAGCATTTTCTGTAATAGGAAGATAGCTTAAACATATGCTAATTTGTTGTCAGGTAATTTGTTATTTAACATCACAAAACTAAGCCAAGGAAATATCTTTATTTTCAACAAAATAATCCATTGGAAAATAAAAAATATTTTTTTATCAATCCCAATAGAACGTTTATGATGTTTATTTGAACATTAAGTGAGAAAATTTAACATGAGAAAAAATAATTTGAATCAAGAATCTTTGGATAATGAATTAATAAAATTCATGTCCTTCGTACTTCGGAGCAATCCTTAAAGCTAAAGGACTTCATACAAAATAATAAAATTGCATAATTTCTACATATTAATTCTTAATTCTTATTTTTGTGTTAAAACTATAAATGTGTAAAAGTGTGGTCAAGCTATGTGTATTTTATTGTTTCAACATCGGCTTTTTTTTTTTATTATGGTATAGTCACGTAGACCCATAAAGCAATTCTTATAAATTTGCCTTAATTAATTAACAGGGAAGCATTAATTCCATGCTTCGCAAATGTTTTCAATTAATTGTGTGTTCAATGGATTTCTATTAAAAATGAAACTTTTACTTTACTTGAAACTTTACTTTTACTGATTTTTACAAGGAACAGCGGTTCCTTGTTTAAATTAAGTGAATCAAAGATTTACTAAAAATGAAAACAATTTCTTTGTATTTGTAGGAATGATTCTCATCATCTTTCTATAAGATAAAATGCACTGATTTTTATTATGTATTTATTATTTGATTATTGTATTAATTATTTTAGCTTATGAGAAAATCGGTCTATCTAAATAAATAAATTTTTTTTTCACATGGATACTGAATTACAATTGATTAAATTAAAAAAATATTGAAAATTTTCATCAAAACTCTCAGGTGATGTTTTAAAGTTTCAAGACTCAGTCTGTTTAAGTAGTCTTCTAAGCTATCTATGCAACATTTCCATCATTTACGTAGATCATAAAAACTTTATTTGACATTATTCTCAATACATTCTGATATAGCTATTTGGATTACTGCAATATCTTCTGGATATCTATATCTGCATTGTAATTTGCTCTAAATATTTGCTTAAAATTTTTAGTGATACACATCTCTATGATAACGACAATGTTTTTACAAGTGATAGATGTTCAGTTAAGGCTACATACACTGAAGTGACAAAAGTCATGGGATAGCAATATGCAAATTTTCAGATGGCAGTAGCATCGCGTAGAACAGGTATAAATGCGCAGTGCTTTTTCAGAGCTTTCATTTCTGTTCAAGTTATTAATGTGAAGAGGTTTTGACGTGATGATGACCGCACGACGGGAATTAACAGACTTTGAACGCGGAATGTTAGTTGGAGCTAGACGCATGGGTCATGCCATTTCGGAAATCGTTAGGAATTCAACATTCCCAGATCCACTGTGTCAAGAGTGTGCCGAGAGTATGAAATTTCAGGCATAACATCCCACCATGGACAGCGCAGTGGTCGACCGCCTGCACTTAACGACCGAGACCGGCGACGTCTGCAAAGAGTCGTAAATTCTAACAGACAAGCAACACTGCGTCAAATAACCGCAGAAATCAATGTGGACGTACAAGGGACTTGTCTGTTAGAACTGTGCGGAGAAATTTGGCTTTCTTGGGCTATTCCAGCAGAAGACCGACTCGAGTGCCTTTACTGACAGAACGACATCGCTTGCAGCGACTCTCGTGGGCACGTGAGCATATCGGTTGGTCCCTAGATGAATGGAAAACCGTGGCCTGGTCCGATGAGTCACGATTTTAGTTGGTAAGAGCTGATGGTAGGGTTCGAGTGTGGCGCAGACCCCACGAAGCCATGGACCCAAACTGTCAGCAAGGCACTGTTCGAAGCTGGTGTTGGCTCCGTAATGGTGCGGGCTGTTTTTTCATGGAATGGACTTGGTCCTCTGGTGCGACTGGACCGAACATTGATTGGAAATGCTTATGTTCAGCTACTTGGAGATCACTTGCAGTCATTCATGGACTTCATGTACCCAAACAACGATGGGATTTTTATGGATGACAATGCGTCATGTCACCGGGCCACAACTGTTCGCGATTGGCTTGAAGAACATACTGGACAATTCCAACGAATGATCTGGCCACCTAGATCGCCCGACATGAATCCCATCGAGCATTTATGGGACATCATCGAGAGGTCTGTTCGTGCCCAAAATCCTGCACCATCAACGCTTTCACAATTATGGACGTCTATCGAGACAGCATGGCTCAATATTATTGCAGAAGACTTCCAACGACTTGTTGAGTCCATACCACGTCGAGTTGCTGCACTTCGCCGGGCGAAAGGAGGGCCGACACGATATTAAGAGGTATCCCATGACTTTTGTCACTTCAGTGTATGTGTTTCTTGTAATTTAACTCTTTTTAGCTCTTATATACATGCATTATTAAATTTTTGTGAATTTTCTATTGAATGTAGTTTGGGGACAATAAAGATTCGCATGTTTAGCTTGCAATTTACGTTTACTAATGGTTACTAAAACATGTTGCTTTATTTATTAGTACAATAGAGATATGATTATCAGAGTTATTATGGACCAAGATTATGGACCTCAGATAAATAAAATAAATAAATAAATAAGTAAAAGGAAAAAATAAAAATAAATAAATTTAAAAAAAATGGGATAAACCGGATAACGTAAATCGTCAGGAAAAAGAGATGAAATATCTCCACATTATTTATTAATTTTTATAGTACTGGATGTATTTATAGCACTTATCATGTATACTTCCAACGCTTTTATAATGGGAAATAAGATTGTTAATTTAAAAAATCCTTAACACTTTTTCGTGGTATGATATTTTCTTGTTGCAATGTTACGCCATTCTATAAGTGTCACCAGTATTGCAGATGTAGCATCTTCTTGCTGCTCCTTGTATTCAATAAATTTCCAAACAAACTTAGGCCATCGGATTAAGTCATTTTCTTCTGATGAAGATCGTTTTCATAATCATTTCTCTGTTATTCGTAATTTTCCTCCACTTCTGCAAATATGTCATCTGTAATTTCTTGCTGTTCATCTGCCTTCATCCACCTGGCAATATCTTCTTTAGCAAAGGTTTCATAAGCAAGAAGTTTTTATGTCCTGCTTTACAAAGACTACGAAGCTGACAGACTTAATAGAATTGGAATGAACGACTGTCAATGTGACAAGTACCTTCCCATGATGTCTAGAATAAAATAAAGTAACGACCACGCTCATTCCAAAATGAGATGTTCTCGTGTAATGAAGTGCCTCCAAATGGACCGATGTCTTTGTTATTTTGTGATTAGCCCCCTGGAACATGTATACTAATTGCCCGACAGTCTTGAATTAGGGAGAAGTAACCAGTCCTCATTTCTCGGAAGAATGCATACTTCTACAAAGGTAGAAAAGAAAAAGAAATAGTTCCTTTGTTACTATTCGCCTTTCCAAACGATTACGGGCTCTTAACACTGGAATGGAAGATAAAAGCGAACACTTAAAAATTTTCTGGTCAGATATTTCAGTAACTCTGTTAAAGAAGAAACTTGGTTAAGAGTTGAGGAAAGGGCTCGAATTTGGGACTGGCAAAATTCCTGATAATCATGGGCTCTGTAAACGATGAATAAAAATAATTCTTGTCTGTCTTTTTTAATTTAATTGAGTAAATAATATTGCAGACAACTTTGTAACAAAAATATCATGCCTGGCGTATAAATTCAAGTACTTTCATGCAGAAATAACACCTTCTTTTTAAACGTAATCTTTTGCATTGAATAAGTAAAATTTTTACTTCCTGTAGTTAAAAAATGTATATATACAAAATTCGAGTGATTTGGTAATTCACATATGCTGTTTAAATAGTATTTCGCTTTCTGAATAGTAGTTCCAATGAAAAATATGTTCCTTTGTTATTTTCTTGTTTTTGAAATTATCGTGAGCCATGTGTCGAAACAAGCTTTCGTGACAACCAAATCGAGATTCATTCCAATCTGATCATCCACAAAAACTATTCGTAATTGAATGCACTTTTTTTCTTTTGATATAGTTGTCACGAAATGGCTTTCACCAAGTATAAAACTAGTAGTGGCAAATCAGCTGATTATTGAGGGAAAAAACTTTCCGAAGTGCATCAAAATGAAAAACTTATCTTTGTTGGTTCTGTTGTTGGTTTGCTCCATGATCTGTCACTTAGTTCGTGGACAAGATGGAGATTGCAAAGAAATAGGAAAGAAAATAGCAGAAGAATTAGAAAGTGAGTGTTAAATATTTGTATTGAAGCAATAATATTATTTTGAATAATTTCAAAATAAGGGGGCCTGATGGCCGAATGTCTAGAGCTCTGGCGTTCAGTACCACAGGTATCGGGTTCAAATCCCGGCTTTGCCCATGGGTGTTGTAGTGGTTCAGAATCCACTTTAAGCTGTAGGTCCCGGTCCCAATAGGATCGTAGAGCGCTGCGGGGCATTGTTACTCCACATCCGTGGCTTACCATCAAGTTACACGCGCCCCCTGCGTAATGCAAAGTGAGTAACATCGGGGCAGCCCTTATAGGCATCCAAAAGACGTCCATGTCTGTTTGCCAGCTGCATTGGAAAAAAAAATAATAATAATTTCAAAATAACTGCGCATATTGCTTAAATGTAACAGTTTTTATCTAGTATCATTGAGTATCAAAAATCCCATTGAATAAAAAATTGTAATGATTCTAGTAGTTTCAAAATAATAATATTGTAGGAATAAATGAATTTTAAAGCGAACTATATTAAATAGGACGGGGATAAAAACAAATCAAACAATGCTTTTATTCTTGTACGTGAATTCGAATTGGGAAAATTAAAATTACTTTTTAAAAAGCTAATTTTTATTCAATTTTACACCACCAATCCAAGGTCTAGAACAGGGGTGGGCAACCCAAATGATCTTGGGGCCACTTTGAAATGCCTCATAACTTCCCGGGCCGCATATAAAATTATATAACCTTATATTTGATTTAGGCCCACTATAGACATTTTTGTGGAGTGAAAAAATTGAAACATAATGAGTTATTATTATTGTGCTTACTATTATTCTTACATGTAAAAATAGATAATATAATAATAATGATACTAAACGCACATTGTAAAGAAATATATAACACTCAAAATGAAATATAAAAAATATATAAGTATAAATGGAATAAAAAAAATGAAATTATTAAAACATATTTATTTTACTAGTGCGGTATTTATTTGAGCAAGAACATTATTTTAAAATCAAAGTTAATTTTTCTCATCATTTCGACAGTTAATTTTTGAATATATGGATGCCCAAATGTATTTTTTTTTAATATATTAGTTTTCACTTCTTTGGCCATTATAGAATAAATATACTTTGTAAAAGTGTAATAAATCTCACAGACCTCAAAAATATTCAAGGTGGGATTCGGGTTGGCCACCCCCTGGTCTAGAAGTTAGGAAAAAAGCCATAATTCAAGAAAATTCTGAACATTTCTTTGAATTTGTGTATTTGATTTTTAAGATTCGCAACGACTTTACTCGAAATGATTCAAATGAAGAAAGTGCTGGGAAATTTTCACATTAGTTCTTTTTAAGTGTAATTTTTAGAAACATATGTCTTGCGTAAAAAAGAAGTTTAGGTGTAATTTAAAAATTATATATCCTTGCTAAAAATGAAATACAGAATCTAGTTTTAAATCTAAAGTAAAAATGATTTTCAATGTTGCTTTTTATAATTGTTTTCTTTTTTTTTTTGAAAAATGCGTTTCATTTCAATACAATTACATAAATGTCCACCTATACAAAATTAATACTAGTAAAAATAAGCTAATATAGATATTATGTTTATAAAATGTGTTCAGTAAATTTTTTACATATTTCAATAATAAAACGAATTCTCAATTCGATTTTTCCTGCATTTAAGTAATTTTTGAGGAATCGAAGTTTCAAACTTCGCTTTTTATTTAACGAATACGATTTTTAATAGTTTAATATTTTTATACCTTTAAAAAAGTGTATGCGAAATCACTTGAAATTTTTTTTATCAACATTATTTAATATTTGAAGGAGTTTTTACTATCAAATTACTCGGTAAGCTAAATGCTAATGAATAATTAAATGCATATGATAAATTGTGTAAAAATACCTTATGTGAATAATGCTTTATTATAATTCTCTGAAATAAATTCAGTATTGTGGTAGAATTACGAGTCTTGTTATATTTCATAT
The DNA here is from genome assembly GCA_021605095.1 of Caerostris extrusa. NCBI lineage: Eukaryota > Metazoa > Arthropoda > Arachnida > Araneae > Araneidae > Caerostris > Caerostris extrusa. The sequence continues at coordinate 6,685 of BPLR01014364.1, read as the reverse complement.
TGATTTATTACATGTGTGTTTATTTTTGAAAACTAATCTTAATTAAATATTTTTAAAATTCAAATTTGCAATTGCAAAAAAAAAAAAAAAAATAAATAAATAAATAAATAAAAAAAATAAAAATAAAAAAATAAAAATAAAAAAATTAGTGTGTGAATTTAGTGCTTATTGTAGATTAATACGGAGATCCTTGGCCGCATAGTGGCCACTAGCTCCTTCACTGTAAAATGTTGAAACATAGCGGTGGTCTCATGCCCTTTGAGTTAATAAGAAAAAATAGACAATTAAATGCCCTTTTTAAAAAAGATTTATTTATTTAATAAAATTAAAAATGAAAAATAACAAAAATTTCAAAAGTGTAGATGTTGATGAAATCAGTTGCATGTAAAAAAAATAAATAAATAAAAAAATAAAACAGAAGCGAACTTTTTTTCATCCAGGCAGTTGTAAGGAATTAATTAAAAATATTTAGAACAGTGCGAGGTCTTTTTCAATGTTTGCGGGAAGAAATATCATAATCGTAATTTTGCAGGATATTTAAAACGGGGAAAATGTAGTGATTTTTAAATTATTCAAAAATTTAATTTTGGGGCCATATTCCTTCACTTGATTTTAAAATCAATATTTTCGCGCGATATTTCTATTTTTAAACTTATTGATAGAGAAAATACTTATGTAGTGAGATTAAATTATTACAAATGTAATATTTTCAGATAACATTTTCTAATTCATAATTTTTTTAAATTCAGAAATGGCAAATGATGGAGAACTTCCTGAGTGTGCTGAAATAGATGAAGTAAGCATTTTTTTAAGTTGTCTTCCATGCTTAACACTAACTTCAAGAATTATATAATTTTTAATTCATAAAAAGTTTTAATAAATATTATGTGCAAATAGATTCACTATTATTATTAATTAAAAAATTTTTAAACAGAATAAAATAGTTTTTAAATTATTTTAGTAAATATTTGAAGAGAGAAAAATTTGAAACTGCGATGATTTTTAAAATAAAGTTTTTAATTAAAAAATTTTTTAAGAAAAGTATTGTTATATAAATATATTTGTACATCACATATGTATTTTTTATTTTTAGGACAGGAAATTTAATTTCTTTTGCTACATGAAAGTTTCCTTACTTTTTCTAATGATTCACTATAATTTAAAATTTCTCGTGTTAAAAACAACAACAACAACAACAAAACATTGATAAAATATATATATTAAAAGTAGAAACATTGTTTTATATCAAAATCTTATTATTTATTATAAAAATCAAAATTTTTTTATTCTAAAAAAATCATCCGTAATTTTCTTTACTGAAGTTAGTAAAAACTTTAAAACGAATCTTTACAATTTTGTTACAAGAGATTTTATCATTATAATAACAAATATTTTAATTTATTTCAAAGTGGAAGTGTTACCGTTAGGCTACCTAATGTTTCCAGTTATCCTCCATAAAGTAATCTCATAAAGTATCCTCCATAAGTATCCTCCATAAAGTTATCCCTCCATATATATATATATTGTATATATATATATATACATATATATTTTATTGTAATGCGAAGGAGATAAATAAAATTAAAAAAGCAGAAATAAAATTTCAAATCTTCATAATGATCTTAGACTAAAAAAAAAAAAAAAAAAAAAAAAAAAGAATCGAAACTCTATTTATGATTAAAAATGAAAGAATTTGAATTAAGATAACATTTTATGTTGTTTATACAAACTGAAACAAAAATAGCAACATGGATTTAAAACTTATTTTAAATAGTTGACATGTGTAAAATAATTGTTCATTACAGCAAATTAATGACGAAAGGTTTATTTCAGATAAGAAAATATTGAAACATTAATATCCTAATTATTCGTTAAAGGCATAATTTTTTATTCAAATTTGTAGTATGCAGGTTGGGCAAACCGATTGTAACTTGGTGTGGTTGAGTTGAGATATTTAAAAAAAAAAGTATTATTAGGTTGGAGAACTCACAGCTTTATTGACACACGCTTAAGCTCGGCATTTATTGGCCCACGCCTACACATATATAATTAGAGACATACAGTATTTAACATTTAAAGACATATGAGTATATTTTCGTGAAAGGATTCCACTTCTAAGACGAATACCCGATACTCAGGTACGCGCTGGATGCGCGAAATATACTGTAGGCCAATTTATATGCAGGGTTGTATTAAATATATTTCCTCTCCGCATGATACTATAAACTAAACGTTTCTCAACGGGAGCGCAGGTTGCTGTTTACTTCATCTCGGGTGAGAGTCTCGAGGCCTACTGCCACAGGGGTTGCTCTCGTCAATGCGTAGGAAGAAGCATTGCAACAAATTGCGATTGCATATAAATAGTATTATAATTATATATTATAATATTACATATAAGTATTATATATTATACACTGACTACCAATAAGTATTTGGACACCTGTGATAGAAAAGAAAAACGAACATTATTCAAAAATCAATAGTTGGTAGAGCCTCCACGAGAGGCAATTACAGCGTGAACCCTCCGGGCATACTTTCCACAAGTCTTTGTATGACAGCTAGTGGTATTTCCTTCCACTCGGCTTGAGAAGACATCGAAGTTCCTTCACCGATTTTGGACGGGTAGTGCACCCCCTGAATTCGGCGATGCAACGCGTCCCCAGAGGTTCTCGATAGGGTTGAGATCTGGGCTCTGGGAAGGCAAGTCCATTCGATGAACTCCATTGGCACCATACCAAGCCTTGGTTAACGTCGAAACATGACAACTGCCACAACTGCCACAACGTAATAAGCACATTGTCATCCAAAATAGTGCAGTAGGCATCGGCGTTGAGCTATACCATGAATGGGGACCAAGGGTCCCAGTCCATACCAGAGAAACACCCCCAGACCATAATTCCACCTCCGCCGAACTTGACTGTTGGTACAATGCATTCTGGCGGGAGACGTTCTCCAGGCAGACGCCGGACCCAGACCCTGCCATCCGAACGGTAAAGGGTGAACCTTGATTCGTCACTCCAAAGAATCCGTTTCCACTGATCTACAGTCCAATTTCGATGTGCTTTTGCACCATTAAACGAACAGCGCGGTTGGACTTTGTGATTAAGGAAGCTTATGGCAGCAGCACGACCATGAAAACCATGAAGATGTGCTTCCTTACGGATGGTATTCATTGAAAACAATACTCCCGGATGCCTGTTGAAACTCCTCACGGATGAGGGCCATCGGTTGGGTGCGGTTCTTCCGAATTTCTCTGGTGAGCACTCGTCTATTTCCCAGTTTCGTTGGTCTGCCGACTCGGGGCACATTCCGGCAATCACCGCTCACCTTCCACTTCTTAATCACATAGGCCACTGTCGATTTTGGGTACTTCAGATCGCTAGATATGTCCCTTAAGGATCGGCCACATTTGTGATACCCGATAATTATACCTTTCTCGAAATCAGAGAGCTCCGAACTGCGGCATCTTGCATGCGACTAATGCCGATGCTGTTTCCCCCACTTCCTACACGATATATACCGGCGGAATCCGTGACGCACCTCAGGACCGCAGATATCGTCATTTTGCATAGGTGTCCAAATACTTATTGGTAGTCAGTGTATTATGTAATGTATTACATACGAAATTTTTCGAAAGTTGGATCTTTTATCTCAGAACATTATTTTCTTGAAGAAAATTTAGATACAGTGTCTCATAAAAGTTTTCTCATAGTAGGTGTTTTCGTTCTAATAATAACAATAAATAAATAACAAATTAATAACAAAAAATAACGCCAAAAGACTTCAAAATTAAAAGAACATCAGATTATTCCACATAATTCAAAATAGTTTATAAGATATAGTACTTTTTAAATTTAAAAAAAAAAAAAAAAAAATGGCAGAAAACTATTTTTAGCCTAAATAATGTTTTCATACGCATTTAAGACTCGTCTTAAATTTGTATGCTTTGCACTAATTTTCGATAACAATTAAGAAATTTTTCAGACATAGCATGTCATAATAAATAAAATCTTCTGTTTGGAATATTTAGTTCTCTTGATCTACTGTTTATTTATGTAATTTGAATAATCCATAACTAAATAAGATAATTATATATAATTCGAAATTCGAAGATTAATTGTTGGTTTGTATCTTGCAAAATGCTATATATATGCTATAGTTGGCTTAAATGTTTCATTAATGTTTTTTTCCCTTTATTTTATAGTTGAAGAATTTGATTACTAACTATGGCGAAGAAGATGAACAGCAATACGTAGTAAGTTTTTTCGAAAAATATTTTTTTTAAAAATATGGTGGAGTTTGTCAACTGTTTTCAAAGAAGTAATAAGATCTTTCATTAAAATAATAGAAACCAGGATTCATTCCTACAACGATTAATATTCGAGTATCAGTGTTTTTAAGTTTTTCTACAGAAATTAAGGATACTGGAAAGTTTGATAGAATATAATGAATGGAGGTTGTGGCAAAAATACTGTGTCCGAGATCATTGGACACATTAAAAATTCATGTAGAGAAAGTTTAGAATTGGTAAACATAAGATTTCTCTGTTATTTAAAATATAAAGTTAATATATTTCAATGCAAGATCTCTTGGTTCCCTAAGTACATCCAAGACATAAGTTTATTTTATGGTAGATTTCTTACCATGTTTATTGACAAGCATTTCATGAGCTATGGCAATCAAAGTTGATATTCATCAAATTTAACTTCATTGGATTTTTTTCATGTCAAATTATGTAAAAAATTGGGTTTAAAAGATCTGTGATAATTTGCAGAAACTGAAAAAATTAACTATTTCTGCTGTTAATTTATAATTCTTGCGTGGAATTAATTTGATGATTCGTCAGAAATTTAAAGTGCAGTAAATTTATTAAGTGCTTTCCATGAATTTAATCTTTTCCAATTATTTTTATTAAGAGAAAGGATCTTACATTGAAATTCAATAATCTTTGTGATTATATTAAAGGTGAGTTATTTTATTTTTATCTCTTTTTAACATAATTTTTGTAAAGTGTTCAATAATTCTTATGGTGCCCTGCATTATTGAGATTTTATGAATCGATTTATGCAGATAAGATTCCAATTTTTTTTAGTTTTTCATGGGCCACACTAGAAAAAAAAAAATGAGTTGTTACCCATACACTCTAGCATTAACGATAACTGATGAAATAAATGTATAATTATTATTATTAACTAACTGAAAGTTCTTTACCAATTTGCTGTTATTAAAGTAAAAGATAAGACACTAAATTAATGCACTAACGATGAAATTAATTCGGCATTTTTATGAGTTTGACACTAAATTTGTAATAATTATTATAATTAATTAATTTTTTGATCTAATTTCATTCTGCTAAAAACTTCATAATTTGTAGCCATATTATTAAAATGAATATGAGGATAAAGCGACAAGAAGAAACATAAAATTAAATAGACACAATTAATTTGAATGTCGAATTGTTTTCGAAAATTAGTAGGTAACTTTCTTTGTCGAATAAAAATAGAGCTTCAAGTATTAAAAGATTGAGAATTTTTCCAAAAAAAAACTTCAAAACCTTACGAAATTGAAACATAATTAGTTGAATTTCAAAAGTTCTAGTTCAGTTTTCAAGCTACTCACCAGATATTTTTTGCTCTAATTTTTATTCTTCGGATGCTTTATCATAGAAAATTGCTGCTCACAAATATAGGTGCTTCTGAATAGCAATGATATGAATAAGTGATGAAAGTAAAGTGAGGAATATTTACCTAAATGAAGATATATGCCATAAAAAATCCTTTTTAAATAGACACGATCAAGTTATTAATGTCGAATTGCAACTCAATGAATTCCATTCGAAAATTAGTAGTTAACTTTCTTTTTGTCGAATAAAAATAGAGTTGCAAAAAATACGTTAAAAGATTGAAGATTTTTCCAAAAGCTTAAACCTATATGAAATTGAAACATAAGGTTACATATGTTTTCATTGTTTAGGTAGGACCATATGATAATTAACATAAGTTAATTTTGCCAAAAATGATTATTTTTAAATCATATTCTCACTTTTATCATTTTGCTTTTATGATTTGGTTTGAGAATTGTTCTTAAGAATTCTATCATTAAATTCCTAATAACATTAAGTGATTTATGATTGAGATTGTATTTTTGTAACAGATTAACATGCAGTTAATTAGCTTTCAACAAGGAATCTCCATGGAAGATTTTGCCAGGCATTACACTAGAAACATGTAATTAAGCCTGTACATGTAATTAAGCGTACCAACAGGAAAAAGGATTTATTTTTACTTTTGATTTATTTTCCATAAGAATAAATCAAAAGTTAAAGATTTCGAATTTAAACCACAATTCTCAGGACAGATAATTACAAAATTGATATTAATGAAATTGATTTATTGAAATTTCTTTTTTGGCGACTGGGATTCAACAAATAAAAAGAATATGTTAAAATTGAAGCAACATACTACATATTACTACATAAATTTGACTTTAATTCTGTAATAAATGTGACTTTCAGCTTTATTAATGAAATTGATTTATTGAAATTTCTTTTTGGCGACTGTGATTCAACAAATAAAAAGAATATGTTAAAATTGAAGCAACATACTACATATTACTACATAAATTTGACTTTAATTCTGTAATAAATGTGACTTTCAGCTTTATTAATGAAATTGATTTATTGAAA
>BPLR01014363.1:0-58226 GCA_021605095.1 Caerostris extrusa | reverse complement strand
TATATACATACTAGAAGACACGGCCACGCGTTGCTGTGGCTTTCTTGTATTTCGTTCAATTATTAGATACTATAATTGGTATTGTTAAAAGTGATTGGTAAAGAATGATAAAAAGATCAAATTAAGTTTCAACGAATAGAAAATATTTAATTTTATTAATTTAATGAATGAGGTAGATAATGTTGATTAAGACTGTTTTATAATTATTTTACGTAATATAATTTTTAATAATCATTACTTTCATTTAACTAAGAAATGAACAATATTTCTTGTTAGTCTGTCTTTCGTCGAAATAAATAAATTCGATGGTTTTCGAACACGTGAGCATGCAACATACAGCTGCCCATGGGAGAAACACGGATTCTGAGGTTAGATTTTTTTGGTGGTCGTTTACTGAAAATGATAATTGAAAAATACAATACAATTAAAATAAAATCGGGATATAATAAGAAAAGACCTTAAAAAAATTCACAATAAAATACAAATGCAAACGATCGTTTAAGGTACACGAACACCTTCGAAGGAATTTTTGGAAATTTTTTTATCTTTGTACACATTTTTGGATTGAATGTATCTAAAAACTAATGATTTCTGAAAAAATTTCATTATTATTTTTTAAAATTTTTATAAGCTAAAATAGGGGTAAAATGGCCAAAAAAATTGATACTGTTACAAAAACCTGAAATCAAATCAATATTTTTTAAATTTCTAAGTTTGATTTGTTTGTACTAACATTTTACAGTGAATAGACCTCTGGTAAATTTATATCTTTATTATTTATTATTTTGTGCTGGTTTAAATGCTGTCGACACAAAAATTCTTCCAAAATTTGCATGTAATTCCAAGTTTAACAATTGAAATAAAAAATATTTATGTAGCGATAATCATTTCAAATTCCCTGTAAATATTTGAAAAAACATAAATACGAAGTTTTGTAGCATTTGGATCAAAATTACTTGTGTTATGGTGTTTCACATGAAAACAAAAAGCATAAAAATTCATTAGAAAAAAGCTAAAACAACTTTTAATTAGATATATTACTTTTAAAAATGTTGTAAATATATTAAAATGCCATTGAATTATCAAGTTCATAGTCTTATTTATTAAAAAATATAGTTTTGTTTTTCCTTAAAGCTGTAAAATATTTTCTGAGCTTTTCTTTTTGAAAAAGTTAAAAATTTGCTTTCGACAAACTTTTTTTTACAACTTCCTGCTATTTGCAAAGGCTTTTAATATGAAATGACCTGAATTTAAAATATTTAGCCTTTTTTGCAAGTGTTTTGATTAAATATATTCAAAACCTTTTGAATTTCACATAAAAATATCAACTTTAACTATTCTTTATACAATTTATTCTTTAAAATATGGATAAACATTGCAAAAATGTGGGATATTGTTGCAAAATTTTATAACTCAAAAAATAAATAAAACATAATAGTTTTTTCCTTTGCAAGTATTTTATGCTGGGAATATCCTTATGTAGGTAATATACTGTTTTCAAATTTATATCTCAATTATTTATACATTTTTTGTATGCTTAAAGTTTGTCGACACAAACTTTTTTTACAAATTTACAAAAAATTCTTAGTTTAAAAACTAAAATAAAAATAATTTATGAATTTAGGTTAATTTCCATGTTCTATTCCTTTCATACATTTAAAGAAAACTTTTACATGAAGTTTCAAAGCATTTAGAACAGAAATATTTTTATTGTGATGTTTTGAATGAATACAAAATGCATAAAAATTCAAATAAGAAATAATTAAAACCAACTTTTTAAATATAAATAAAAACAAATGTACATACATAAAAATGTTATTGAGCTTTAAATTCTCCTTTATTAATATAAACACTTATTTATTTGTTTTCTTTAAATAACTTCCAACTTAAAAGTACCATTTATCAATTTTTCTTCGACAATATTCAAATCACTCAAATTTATAACTCAAATTCTTGGTTTTTCAAATAACAAAAGTTTTTAAAATAAAATGTCCTTGATTTTCAACTTGCAACTATTATAATACCTTTTATAAAATTTTAATGTTATCATTATATCAAATAATTGCAGAGTTTACTTCATTTTCCACTTTTCAAAAAATCCTTAAAATTCATCATCATTCTTTAAAATTATATTGTCTATATTATATTATCTTGTTAGATCACATTTCATTTTAGAATTCTTAATCAAATACAACACATGTTGACAAACTTTAAGCATAGAAAAGTTTAATGTTTTGATTCACAACTTTTCATTCAATATATTTTATTCCAATTCAAATTCAAACTTAGAAAATAAAAAAAATATTGATAATCAAATCAGGTAATACTTACATACATTTGATTTATTTCACATAGAAATAATATAAATTTCATACAATATAATTTTCACAAAATTTAAAGTAGTACATAAAACAATAATATTCTGAACATGAGAATTTTACGGTTATGTAGTACAGGCATCGAGACACCGCGCCATCCTTTTATTGTGGTATATCTTTCGTCTGTGGTGGAAACAAACTTTTTACTCCAACGATGAAATTAGTGTAAATAAGAATTCTGCAATTAATTATCGAAATAGCAATAAAATAGTCATTATATTGTTCGAAAAATGAAGCTACGAATTCCTCTAATTGCAGTACTGCAACCCTAAAGAAATTGGCGAAAATTCAGGGTTGCAAGTTGGCGCCTTTCTCAATGATAGATTTTAAACGATTGTTGCCACTACATTGGTTTGCCAAAGAAATTTTAAAAAATATTTAGGGGTGGGCCACCCTTATCACTTAGGGGTTTAAAAATAGATTACGACCGATTCGCAGACCTACCAAATATGCACAAAAATTTTCATAAGAATCGGTCGAGCCGTTTCGGAGGAGTTTGGCAACAAACACTGTGACACGAGAATTTTATATATTAGATTTACTATTTAAAAAAAAAAAACTATTATGCATCCTTCAGTAAAATATAAATTCTTACCAGACACAAATGTTGCAATTTCGTCTCCATCGAGTTCGTCGGTAAATTCTCCAAGGAAATTTCCGAGAGGCGGATCGTTCATCTCATCACTGGCATAAATTATGCTATCTGTGTCATGATATAATACATTCTCCCCGAGCTTGTCCATTTCTTGGTATAATTTGAGACGAGCCCAAGCTGTGGTGAAAGCAGCTATAAAAATATTTGTAGACGTATCTTACTTGACAAAATCTTGACTAGTTTGCCACTGAATCGCTGCCACTTCTTCCGAAGGCAGATATATATTTTTAATCTAAAGTTAAAAAACCCATTAAAATAGAAAATAATGATTTTTTATTTGTTAAAAAAATTTATAAAATATAACTTACTTGCTTTTTTGGATAATTTATATGCTTATTAAAAGCCACTACATTATTAACAAAAGTCAATTAATCCTTGTTGGTGTTCATACCAAAAACTGGAAGGAAAAAAAAGGGGGAGGGGGGTTAGACACTATAGATTTTAGTTAGGCAATATACATTTTAATATTCTTTTTAAAAAAATGGAATTCTAACATCCCGTCCCCAAAAGCTGTTTAATGCTAGTTTTGCAACTTGACGACGTCCTGGGTTTGTGCAAATATTATTTTCATCTAAAGTTATACCTTCTCGAAGTTTATATCGTGGGATATATGTATTTTTTTGAGAAGGTGACTCACATTCCCTAGGCCACCCACTGCTTTCCTGTTCAATTTTTAAAAAACAAATCAATGTATTGTTTAAACAGGCAATCAGAGGTAGATGGGAAATGGTAGACTTCGTATATCTGAAAAATAACAATATAATTTTTATTCTATTGTATTAATTAAAAATTACAAAATAAATACAAAAAAAAAAATAATACATACTTCAGCAATTATGTAGCCTTTTCTATTGGCTAGTTTTATCTCTTCACTCACCCATGTGCCAATAAGTGATCGTTCCTCATCACTGTGGGGGCATACAGTTTGTTGCATATTTTCGGTGCATGTACGACATAGGGGAAACATTAATTGTCCCTAGCACCGATATGGAAGCACTGGTAAATACAATGCACGAGGTGGTATTACTCGGCAAAGTATTAAACCAAAATAGTTATCCACATCTTTGAAATCCTTGGTAAAAATTTATGGGTGTCCAATAGGATAAACACAGTATTTATTAACCTTTAAAGTGAAAAACATTATAATAAAAAAAATATATATATATAAAAAAATAACTAAATTAAAAAAATCACTTACCCAAGGATATAGCGAATTAAAATCAACGTATTTCGCGCTGCCTTCGTAAAATAATTGTAACGCATTTGTACGCCCACCGAAAAATGCATCTCTCTGATTAAGTCTGTCTTGAATGGAATGGGACTCCAAAAACTTTTGAAGTTGTGGATTTTTCTTCTTCTGTTCCGCAAATTCATGTTCCCAAAGTTCGACGACTTGGAAACCTTTGGAACGAAGAACTGCAGAGGTCTTGTCCGGTTTTTCCTGACAGTTGCCATGCATATCCCTTTTAGAGGGTGTACACTAACTGGATCGTAACAGATTGGACCGTGATAGAAACATCCCTGTTAACAAAAATATATAAATATATATGCATACAAGAATGAAATAGTTCAAAAATCTCTCCGCTGAAAAACACACTTACATGAAACTGATAAACTGTATTCGTCTCGAGACAATACCCATCTACAGAAATACCATGAATTTTTTTCTCACCAGTACCATTGAGGGCATGAAGTACAACAATATTTTCATTATGTGATACAAAATCAAGCCATCGAATAGAATCTGGTGAGTATCTGATATCGTTGACGTAGCCATGAATAGGAACCATGGCTATAGTGTTAGGTGTAACATGTAGACTACGGAATACAGCCATACATGTAGAGGCTACGGTCACGTACCTTGAAAAAAAAATAGTATTAAAAAAAAAAAGTAGAATAATAACTGATTTTTTTTTCTTTAAAAAAAAAAAAAGTACTTTCTGAAAAGGATCTACTTGTGTAATCTCTTGAAATTGACTGCGGAATTCTAAACAACATCTCCTTAAAATGTCGACATCCGATCTGTAAAAATAATAATATATTGAATATTGTGTAAAAAAAAATGGTTTTCTACCCTTATAATTTAAATAACACTAATATACCTGCAGTAAATCACCATTTCTTCTTGGAAATTGAACGTCTTATTTTTTTTCTTCGTACCAAGTTAAAAACTTTTCACGAGCTGCTAATCCCATAGAATCAGGACTGTAAAATCTGGCTTCAGAAAAGGCCCCTTCGTAATTTTGGTTTTGTTTAATGTTAAAAGATGAGGAAAGTAGCCTTTCCTCAGCTCTTTAAAACCAAAACAGTCCGGGATCTTTGACAGAGGCATGGGCAGGAAATTCAACGAATCTATGATTCGTATCTTCAAGGATGGATGGAGAATAACATAATTAATAACATTCATAATTAATCCTCCATTTGGTATGACATCTGGAGTCATTCCTTGTTTTAAAATCCATGCCATGATGAATTATCCATCAAAGCTATAACAGAGAGAAAAAATTAGAAAAGATAAAAAGTAATAGAGATTAAAAAAAAAAAAAAAAAAAACAACTAGTGCTTACCCTTTCATATTATGCGCAATTGCTGTAAAACCTTTATGTTCTGGAGTTTCTAGGGGGGTCCCCTTATCTACCAAAAATACCATCTCTAACAAGATGACTCCTCGTCACTTCCGGTTGCGTGCGCTTTTCTGATGACGTCCCTGATCACGCAACTTCCGTCCCGTGGAAACCCACATCTACTACTCTGGTCAATAAAAACTTTTGAGAACTCTATCCTATTGTGGCGATGTCGTGAAGGTGTTCAAGTATGTCTACTCGGAGATGCTTGGGGATAATTGGCAACCATTTCTTTACGGTTGGATAAAAAATATTTTTTCATATTATTCCCTCACTTAATTAAAAAATTTTTTTATTTGGAGTGGTTTGGGCAAACATTACATTTAAGATGTGTCTGGGTCTTCTATTCGACCACAATGTACATAACCAGTGCGATAGCTAGAAATTTATCAGATGTATGACTTTCTCATTCCACTAGATTTCTCGAGAAAATGTCAGCATCCTTTTTGCTTCTTACCGGTTTTGTATATTACGGAAAAATTATGTTCTTGAAGTCAAAGTCCCCATTTAGAAAACTTTCCAGAAGGATTTTTTGTGATTCATGACCTAGCAGAGGGAAGGATGATCTGTCACGACAGTAAAAGGGTCTTCCAAATAGGTACGATTTAAATTTATTAATAACCTACACTACGGCAAGACATTTTCTTTCCATAGTGAAGTAAATTCTTTTTAGTTTTGTTAAAGTCCTGGAGGCGCATGCTATATAACTTTGTATTTGAGCTCACTTTGTATTAGCACCAAGACTGTATGTGTTCCAATGCAGTATCCGCAGACATTCGTATGAATTTCCGTAGGAAGTGTCCGTCATTCAATCCTAACACTTGGACAGAAGTAAGTAATTTGCTTAGATTGTTAAAAAGCTTCCACCTGTTTATGACCTCTTAAGAGCAGTGAAACTAGCATTTTCTTTTAATAGCATCTGCAGAGGTTCGGTCAGATAGAAAAATTCCTTAATAAATCTACGAAAGTAGGAGCAGGGCTCAAGAAAGCTTCGTACTTACGTCATGCACATTCTTTGGAGTTAAAAAGTTGCATACGGCTTCCACTTTTGAGGAATCTGGTCATACACAATCTCTTGATACAAGATGTCCTAATAATTTACCTTCTTGTGCACCAAAGAGGTATTAGTTTGGGTTGAGGATAAGGTCAGCTTCTTGAAGTCACTCCAAAACATTTTATAAATAAGAGTGAAGTGGTTTTAAATGTTTCCGAGAATACTGTTATGTCGTCCAGATTACACAGACACATCGCCCATATTAAAGCAACGCCCATATATGAGGTGGAGGTAGACGCTATTATTTGTCTCAGGGTTCATATTATAATGGAAAAACGATCCTAAGGTCGTTGGGATGTAAATATGATGGCAAGAGAAAAACTCCGTATAAAAAAAAAAAAGAGTTAATCTCAAATTTTTAATTACAAAAAGGTTAAGAAAATACTAACCTTTGGTTACTAAGAAGAAACACTGTACCTTCCACAGCTTTTTATCATTCTAATGTTGAAAAATATGCAATTTTAAGCACATTTTTACTTTCGTCTCAAATACATCTTTTATTTTATTGCACTGGATTTTAGCATTATAAAAAAAAAAAAAAAAAAAAAATGGAATTTGGAGAAAAATATCGGAATATCCCCTCCAAACATGTAAAAAAGAAAACCTTAAATTATGAAAAAAAGTTAAAAAATTTTTTTTTTTTTTTAGTTGGCCTGTGTAATTTTTCATTATCATTTTTTTTTTTTTTTTGTATTAATGAAAGATATAAAAGCAAAAATGCTTATTAGAATAAAGTTCTCAGAATGTTTGTGCCAGTTTATTTAAATTTTTATTAGAATAATGGGAAGATGTGTAACCTAGATATTAAATCTGATTCGATTATATCCCTTACTAAAGGGAATTTATGTGTTGATGTTATGCTTCTTTAAAAACTAAACTATCAATATTGTTACACACACTTTGTCCAGCTTTGAGTATAACTTTTAGTTAATAAGCAATTTGTCATAATTGTATCGTTTTTAGATTAATATTCGTCAAAATAAAATGTAGCATAACATATACCAATTTTATTTTATGTATAAAATACATTAACTGCGATTTCAATTGTTCAAACAAGAATATTTCTGTGTTTCATTAATAATAATTGAATCAAGAATCAGTTGTTATGAAGAAAAAAAAAAAAAACTCCACCAAGCAATGGGAATCATTTTGGGAGATTCTCATTGAAAATCGGTTATCATTTAATAATAAAGTTGGATAAAGAAAAGAGTTGATTATCAAAGATAAATTTTTAACGTCTAAAAGTTTTTCCTAGCTTTCTTATATCAAGCAAAAACCCAAGTGAAATTAGAATTACTTTTTGTGATTATCCTGAAAAAGCCCTCGCAGCAAGATCAAAAGGTGATGATTTTGGCAGATAGTCGGTTCAGAATACAAGATTAATAGAATTTAACATATTAACAAATTTATAATATTGAAAAAGTTTCAATATATATTAAATGCAGTACAAATCAAAATGTAATTATAAGCTATCCATCTAAAACCTCTAAAAAAACTTAACTGTCTTGGTAGTCGAGTTCCTTTCTAAAAAAATACAGGTCCATCTATCATTTGTTTAAGTAATAAAAATACATCTGCTATCTATTCCAAAGACTCCTCCCCACAATTACTGAAGATGTTTATGCTGATTTTAAAAACAAAAACACTTTTCCTTAAAAATGTTATTTCAATTTACACTTCCTTAGGTAGCATAAATTATATTTTTAATACACACTGTAGCGAAAACAACATTGAAAATAAGTTATTTATTTAGTCACTAAAAGCCATATGCATTATTAATTAATCTTTAAATGATTTTCCCTTTTTAATGATTTCATATGTATTCAGTAAGGAAACTTCAACACATTTATTGATCCTAATTACAATCTCAACTAACCTAGCCAAACACCAGCAATGAATATTATCAGTGACTTAAACCATTCTCAAATCAAAGTTGCTACATCATCAAGTTTTCATCATTCACACGGCCGATCGACGTCTTTTCTCGAAATCAAATGCAGACTGACTACCTCTTTCATTTTTTGAAACAAAGCTTTATCTTATCATTCATTGAAAATTTTTATTTCAATTAAAAGACTGCTATTAACATATGTTCAGGTATATAGGTTCAATTTCAATTCAGTAGGGAAAAAAAAAACCAACGCAAGAGCATAAATTTAAAAATTAAATAGAATCCAATTTTGTTACAGTTTTATTATCTCACATTTGAGTAATTACAAAGTTAACATTTATTTATTTGTATTAACATCTAAGATTCAGCAACATAGAAGTGTTTTAAAATAAAATTAGATTTTAAATGTGATGATATGGAATAAATGATTTAATGTAAAACAGCATTTTAATTTTTGAAGTGTTAAATATTATGCAAGTATATAAGTGCTAAATATTATTATTATTATATTACAGTTAATATATTGGTTTTAATAATTCTAGTAACTTGCCATATTTTTTCTAGTATTCTATGCATAAAGATTTATGATCCAAAATACTACATCAAAGCCATATCATGAATTAATCTGTTAATATGTAATGAGGATCTGGGAAGATAGTTAATGTAGCAGAAGAGACACCTAATTAATTTTCATTTAAAAATTATAAATGAACAGTCACTTCAAAACTATAGCTTTGCTGTTGTCAAGTTACAGGAATGACTTCCCTTTCATATGTCCAATTAATTGTCTTAAAATCTTCCTTACCTTTTTGCTTATATAGAACTTCAAATGGATACAATAAGTAATGCTGAAATTACTAGTTATTTTAATGTACTGTTGTTATAACAACTAATATGGTATTAAAAAGAGATTCTACAAATATTTTAAGACTAGATTCTACCTTAAATTGATGTTACTAATAACTTTATTTACTCTTTCCATAAAGTTTATACAAAGAAAAAAATGTGCAGAAAAGCCTGTAATGTGTATAAATAAACAGCATAAATACATAATAATAATTCTTATGTAACTATTATCAAGTTGGTTAAAATTAATAACAATACATCAACTAATATCACAACAAATATCACAAATCCAAGAAATTCTTGAAATAAACTATATATATACAAAATTTTAAATATAAAGATATGAACATTTTATAAATAACAATAAACATTGAAACAACATATAAAATAAATATTTTTTTCATAAAAAAAAATTGAACAGATTACAACATTGCAGGAATATTTTAAAAACACAATTCAATGCTTGCATCTTGAAAAAAATCCCTTGTTCTCCAGATTTAAATACTTAATTATCATAACTTCAGTGCTGCTAGCTGGAAGCACTGCTGATGTAACAGTTAATACATCGATAGATGAATCCAATGTTGCAGCCTTTGCTAAAGCTGTAAAATGGAAAAAAAATCGGCACACATTATTTTGAGGAAAAAATATAACTATCATCTTAATTAAATCAATAATTACAACTTTTTCAAATTATACAAAACACACATAATTATAGTCATTAATTTTAAAGTATTATCGACTTTCCTAAGACGTTTTCAAACTTCGTCAACTTACAGAACCCTTATGAATATTAAAATATTTTATGCCACCCAATCTCATAAAAAGAATTAATTATTGACAGAAGTCTTTGAAATAAACAAAACAAAACAAAATTCTGCCAAAATTTTATTTATTTTATATGTGAAATACAGCAAGTAATTACAAATTAATGTAAGAAATACTTTGTGGAATACTAAGGAAAGTTGTGCAGAACTTCAGAGAGCAGTTTGCACAAGATGTAGTTTGAATAGTGCTGTTTAAGATTAACATTGTAATACAATAGACAAAATAGTCCAGAAAATATGATAAACATCTAATTTATTAAAAGTGTTGTATGGAACAATAATAAAAGCACAGATACAGCATCCAACCCAAAGTCGGTACCCTGTCTTTATTTCCGTGCCTGTTGGTCATAGTTATATGCTTCCAATTACAAAATGTTTTAAAGGAGGTAAATACTTTTATGGCATTTTTACATTTAAAAAAATTAATATAGGAGAAAGTAAAAAAATACAACTTTTATATCGTCCCCGTTCCCCATAGTTATATTTAGTAAAAATTTGCACTCATTCTAACAAACATAACAAAAAGTTTCTTTTGTGTAGCAAAAATTGACTGAGATATTTAATTTCAAATTTATGATAAGTACTTTATTGAGAGGCTGCTTATAAAATTATTTCAAGCAATTCTAGATTGAAATCAGAATAAAACGCCCCTTTAACAACGAACGGGACCATTAACAATGCATGCATTTGTAGTAAACTGCCCCATGCACTGGATACTGTCATAGCACTCCCAGAGGCGAAATGCGGAAGTTTGGAAATCTAATTCAAAATTAAGAAAGGTAGACAAAAAAAATATCAATCAGAAAGTTGTAAATCATCGTTGAATTATGTAGAATCCTTATTCTGAAAATGAAAAATGCCCAAGAAGTTAGGACTCGTATTCGTACATCAAAGAAATATGCATTTTATAAAAAACAAAAAAATCATATGTACAAGTTGAAGTCAATACAGTGCAAACAATACATAAAATGGAAGAATCTACCTCATTGGTGGCAATGTACAAATGAATGTACACCAGTAATGAATTACAGTTGCATTGAAGCATAGCTGGGTGTAACTATGCGACAAGCAAGACTGATATGCTGTTTCAGATCTTTCAGTTTGCCTCAGTACTATAGATCAGTTCCTGAAGTCCAGTAAACACAATAGCCAATCTACCAGACCATCACATCCGATGAACTGTTAGGCGAATTCTGCTGCTAAGTACACACTCACGTCTACGCTTTATGTGAGAGGGCTCTATTATGTTAGAATCATACGACATGTATTTCGGAATATAATTCTCTCATATTGAAAAAAAAAAAAAATGTTTAAAATAAAAGTAATGAAGTCATTGAACGAATAATAGACCGTGATATTTCAACAAATTATTTTGTTTTTAATTAGCATTTTCATTGTCAGGATGTCAATTCTTACATAACTCAATGATGGAGTACAACTTTTTAATTGACACTTTTTGTCTACCTTTTTTTATTTTGGAGTTAGATTTTAAGCTTCCACTCTGTATATATCGCATTTGGCATGGTTATTTTATTACAGATGCACCCATTGTTTATGGTTGGTAAACAGACCCCTTTGGCTGTAAAAGGAGTGTTGTACCCTAATTTCAATGTCAAATTTATTTATAACCGACGCCTCAATAAATACCCAAAACTCTCAAACTTTGAAATTAAATTTTTCTGTCAATATTTATTATACAGAAATGAAACATTTTTGCATTGTGTTTGTTAGAATGAGGGTACATTTTTTACTAAACATAAATTTAGAGAATGGTGGACTGTAAAAAGTTTATTTTTTTCCAATATTGATTTTTCAAAAATAAAAATACTATAACATGAATATTTACCTTACTTGAAGAATTTTTGTAACTGAAAGTATATGTGGTATAGATAGGATACAAATAAATGCCAGGTAGAGACTTCGGGTTGCATCTTGTATTCTTAAATTTTATCAGCAAGTATTCATCCTGTACATATTTGAGCTAATTTCTAAAAATTTGAAAATTTAGATCTGCAAGAGCAATAAGATAAAAAAAAAAGAAAATTACCTGTGGACTTTGTAGTATACACATTAGGATCACACCCTCCATCAGCTAAGAAAAGATAATACATTTAGAATGTAAAAGTACTATATCGGTTTGAATAAAAACATTTATTAATTCTATTTGAGCAGAAATAGAAGTTAGTATTAAAAATCAACATAATAACCTCCTGTTAGTAAATTATGTGTATTCTTCAACTGAATAAAAAATAAAATAAGATTGCAGAAAACGCAATTTTTTTCTGATGATAATTGATTCATTTTTAAACTAACAAAACAGATTTTGAAACATATAATTTATTCAACCAGAATAAAAACATTTCTTGGATTATTATATTTGCTATGTTACATTATTCTAAAAAGAATTATAACATGGAAATTTTGATGCAGTATTTTATCAATATCAAAATGTGTTTAGAAAAAGAATTGCATTTCCTTCAGTTTAGGGAACAGAGAAAATACTTCTAAAATATTTAAAATAATTTTTCAAGAAAGAAACTTAATGATTTAATTATGCATACAGTAGACTAAACACTATATTATAATCTGTTGTAGAAACTTCATAGGAGTCAATCATGTATTAATTTTTTATAATGATTTGAATAATTAAATCGAAATTCAGACTAAAACATACAGACAAACATCATATTATCTGTATTGATGCAAATGGTCTTATACCAAAAAAAAACTCTTAATCCATATGTGAACAAAATTTTTTAAAGAGTATAGAGCGGCGGTTCTCAATCTAGGATGCATGGCAGACAGAAGGTAACGGTGCACAGTGGGGTAAAACACCTGATTTCTGACAACAGATCAGTTTTTAGTCAGTCATTCCGAAAATTCTTTGATCATAGGTTTTAGGAAATAAAAAAATTTAAATATAATAATTTTAAAGATATAACAGTTCATAAGTAGTTTAACACTACATTAGTTTTTCAGGTAAAGTGCCAAGATGGCATTATGGTTGTATGAAGTTTATTTTCCACAAATGATTATTTTGATCAACATATTTAATAATTGATAATAACACCACTATTATTTTAAGTAATGAAAAAATTATAATTTCAGTAAAACTGCATTTAAGATAATATATGCTATATTAATGTTAATTAATTTTAACACAAAAATTTATTTTGCTAACTACATCTTTTTTTCATATATATATTTTTACCATATATAAATAAAAAATAATAAAAAAATATTTAATTAATAAAGAAAAAAATTATCATTTTTGCGAATAACAATAATTTATTTTAATTAAAAATTAATTTTAAAATACAAATCTTGATAGTAAAATTAAAAAGTAATTTAAAAATATTATCTAAAAACAAAATGTACAATCAACAATCATTCACTAATCTCCAAGTCTTTTGAATTTGATTGCCTTCTTCATCAAAAGATTTTGAAACCTTATGTATTTTTAAAAGGTCCAGGATTTCTTTTGGGATAAAATGAAATTTCTTTTTAGGATATTGTCTTAGGCTTGCTATAAATCGATCAAAAGATATCAGGAGAGTGTGGAAATTATCTTCATTACCTTTCTCTCTCGAACACTTTCTAGAAAAATGTTCACAATCTTTTAAAGTTTTAAACATCGCTTCTTGAACTCTTCATATAGTTATCAATAGGTAGCAATCCAGATGAAATCATTTCTATTTCATGTAGACAATTTGAGCACTGTAGAGAGATATCACATGCTATACAAAATTTTTAATAAATTCTTTTGGAGCAGTTGACATACAGTTTTAAATGTATCAGTACCAATGTCATAGTCACTTGATATAATAAAAATAGTATGCATTTTTTTAGAAACTTCCCAGAAGCTCTTAAACTAATTTATGTTACAAAAGAAAAAAAAAAAAAATGAGAACTATTTTCAAAGATCCATGGATAAGCTTTCATAACAGGGAACATTCACTCATAAAAAACAAATAAAATGATTGCCTTTAAAAAATATTTATTTTTTAATAAAATCATTTTTTAATTTTTTTCAATAATCTCATTTATATTTAAATTTGGGGGGATGTACATTTTTGACTAATATTACGCATATCTTAGAATAGAAATGTTTTCTTTTTTGCAATATTAATTATTATTATAAAATTATTTTATCATCAATTTTTTTTGTTATGGATATTTCATTATGCCAAAAAATATTTTTCTACTCAGAAATAACTCTCTTGTATCAGAATCTAACAGATATACTGAATTTCAGTAACACAATTGAATAATGTAAATTTTAAAGCGAAATCGATATCGGACTGACAATATCTCAAAAGGAGAAAAATATGAGCAAAGATCTCATTCTACACATTTGTTAATCAAATATTACAAAAAATAAATATGCAAAAAATTCCTGAGTAAAATGGGGAAAAATAAACTTTTTCTGTCCATTTCTAAAACCAGAGACGAAAATTTAACCATTTTAAACCACTAATAATTTATTACAATTTAATAAAATAAAAATAAATACTATGTGAAAACTTCAAAATACTAAGGAAAAAAATTACCTCTAACAATTCTTTTTAAAAATTATTTTAACAAATGCCGCACTGTTAACCAACTTACCAAAAATGCTAACATGTGCAGCTTGATAAATCTATCGATTTTTGGATGTGTATAACACAGAAACTATTCCTACCCCACAAAAAACAAATAAAACGTAAGGCATGCAAAAATGTATACAATTTTAGGAAATTGCATTATTGTTTATCGACTTTTTATCAATCTTTTAAGCATTCTGTTCTACTGTTCAACGGTTTCATGTTTGTGAAAATAATGCAGAAAACACACATACGATATCAATTTTAAAAATACCATTTCTCGTTAGTTTTTTGAAAAATGTTGATTCCACTTTCAACAGATTCTTCTTTTGCAATCTGATTTTTAAAAACATCTCATAAATCATAGCACTTAATAGAGCTAGAGTACCAAGAACTAAAAGCAATAAAATGTTTATTCCCTTTAATGAACACAAAGTTGTCAAAAGAATGTTTCATCTTATGTTTATATAAAGAATAAATATTAAAATAAGATTGATATTGACCCTGATTTGAGAGATTATATCGGTCTTCTTTTGAACTTGATTTAAAAAAACTCAGCTCCATTAAACAAATTCAAAGATCACATTGAAACTCATAAAGGTCATGTTTGAAAATTTACCTACCAAGTTGAATAATTGTTGTCAACTTTCATCATAAGTTTATGTCGTTGAAAATTACTGTAATGCAATTTGTTTCGATTTTAGGTTGATATTTTTAAAAAAATAGAAAATTTAAAATAAAAAATAAAAGCCTAAAGTGCCAACAATTTCATTAGTTGATTAATATATGCCAATTAACCTAAGAACATTACTACCCAATAAAAACAAACTTTTTTTTTCTTCCAAAGACGGATAGGTGAGGTGGAGGGTAATTACAAGAGAAGGATGGGATGTACTCAGACATTAAAAGATTTATCAAGGGATACAGGAGAGAAAAAAAAAGGTTAGGACACACTAGTGAAGAAAATAAATTCATGGAAAATAGTTGCAGACTTTCTTTGTAAGTTTACAACAAAAGTTTTTATGAAGAAATTCCTTTTAATATCAAATGATACTGTGTATGTCTCCAAGTACACTATTGTTCAAAAAGTAAAAGAATTTGTATAACTTGTTGCTTTTCCTGAAAGTACTGAATGCTTCCAAAGATGCAATTTTCTAGAGTCAAATATATAAGCATATACCTAATGTATGAGTAGAGACAACTTTCTAATTTCTTTTGATTACTCACTGTTTTGAACTTCATGAACTTACTTTTTGCAACATTCTAAGAAATTCGAAACAAAACAATTAAAATATGTAACTATTAGGGTAGAGTGGAAAATTTGCAATATATATATATATATATATTGAACTTTTATTACATGTGTAATAAAAGTTCATCGACATTTTTTAGCCTATACGCAGAAATGTTGTCATTTATAAAACTGTTTTTTATATAAAACTGCATTTAAGATAATATATGCTATATTAATGTTAATTAATTTTAACACAAAAATTTATTTTGCTAACTACATCTTTTTTTTTCATATATATATTTTTACCATATATAAATAAAAAATAATAAAAATATTTAATTAATAAAGAAAAAATTATCATTTTTGCGAATAACAATAATTTATTTTAATTAAAAATTAATTTTAAAATACAAATCTTGATAGTAAAATTAAAAAGTAATTTAAAAATATTATCTAAAAACAAAATGTACAATCAACAATCATTCACTAATCTCCAAGTCTTTTGAATTTGATTGCCTTCTTCATCAAAAGATTTTGAAAACCTTATGTATTTTTAAAAGGTCCAGGATTTCTTTTGGGATAAAATGAAATTTCTTTTTTAGGATATTGTCTTAGGCTTGCTATAAATCGATCAAAAGATATCAGGAGAGTGTGGAAATTATCTTCATTACCTTTCTCTCTCGAACACTTTCTAGAAAAATGTTCACAATCTTTTAAAGTTTTAAACATCGCTTCTTGAACTCTTCATATAGTTATCAATAGGTAGCAATCCAGATGAAATCATTTCTATTTCATGTAGACAATTTGAGCACTGTAGAGGATATCACATGCTATACAAAATTTTTAATAAATTCTTTTGGAGCAGTTGACATACAGTTTTAAATGTATCAGTACCAATGTCATAGTCACTTGATATAATAAAAATAGTATGCATTTTTTTAGAAACTTCCCCAGAAGCTCTTAAACTAATTTATGTTACAAAAGAAAAAAAAAAATGATGAGAACTATTTTCAAAGATCCATGGATAAGCTTTCATAACAGGGGAACATTCACTCATAAAAAACAAATAAAATGATTGCCTTTAAAAAATATTTATTTTTTAATAAAATCATTTTTTAATTTTTCAATAATCTCATTTATATTTAAATTTGGGGGGGATGTACATTTTTGACTAATATTACGCATATCTTAGAATAGAAATGTTTTCTTTTTTTGCAATATTAATTATTATTATAAAAATTATTTTATCATCAATTTTTTTGTTATGGATATTTCATTATGCCAAAAATATTTTTTCTACTCAGAAATAACTCTCTTGTATCAGAATCTAACAGATATACTGAATTTCAGTAACACAATTGAATAATGTAAATTTTAAAGCGAAATCGATATCGGACTGACAATATCTCAAAAGGAGAAAAATATGAGCAAAGATCTTATTCTACACATTTGTTAATCAAATATTACAAAAATAAATATGCAAAAATTCCTGAGTAAAATGGGGAAAAATAAACTTTTTCTGTCCATTTCTAAAACCAGAGACGAAAATTTAACCATTTTAAACCACTAATAATTTATTACAATTTAATAAAATAAAAATAAATACTATGTGAAAACTTCAAAATACTAAGGAAAAAAAAATTACCTCTAACAATTCTTTTTAAAATTATTTTAACAAATGCCGCACTGTTAACCAACTTACCAAAAAATGCTAACATGTGCAGCTTGATAAATCTATCGATTTTTGGATGTGTATAACACAGAAACTATTCCTACCCCACAAAAACAAATAAAACGTAAGGCATGCAAAAATGTATACAATTTTAGGAAATTGCATTATTGTTTATCGACTTTTTATCAATCTTTTAAGCATTCTGTTCTACTGTTCAACGGTTTCATGTTTGTGAAAATAATGCAGAAAACACACATACGATATCAATTTTAAAAATACCATTTCTCGTTAGTTTTGAAAAATGTTGATTCCACTTTCAACAGATTCTTCTTTTTTGCAATCTGATTTTTAAAAAACATCTCATAAATCATAGCACTTAATAGAGCTAGAGTACCAAGAACTAAAAGCAATAAAATGTTTATTCCCTTTAATGAACACAAAGTTGTCAAAAGAATGTTTCATCTTATGTTTATATAAAGAATAAATATTAAAATAAGATTGATATTGACCCTGATTTGAGAGATTATATCGGTCTTCTTTTGAACTTGATTTAAAAAAAAACTCAGCTCCATTAAACAAATTCAAAGATCACATTGAAACTCATAAAGGTCATGTTTGAAAATTTACCTACCAAGTTGAATAATTGTTGTCAACTTTCATCATAAGTTTATGTCGTTGAAAATTACTGTAATGCAATTTGTTTCGATTTTAGGTTGATATTTTAAAAAAATAGAAAATTTAAAATAAAAAATAAAAGCCTAAAGTGCCAACAATTTCATTAGTTGATTAATATATGCCAATTAACCTAAGAACATTACTACCCAATAAAAACAAACTTTTTTTTCTTCCAAAGACGGATAGGTGAGGTGGAGGGTAATTACAAGAGAAGGATGGGATGTACTCAGACATTAAAAAGATTTATCAAGGGATACAGGAGAGAAAAAAAAAAAAAAAAAAAGGTTAGGACACACTAGTGAAGAAAATAAATTCATGGAAAATAGTTGCAGACTTTCTTTGTAAGTTTACAACAAAAGTTTTTATGAAGAAATTCCTTTAATATCAAATGATACTGTGTATGTCTCCAAGTACACTATTGTTCAAAAGTAAAAAGAATTTGTACAACTTGTTGCTTTTCCTGAAAGTACTGAATGCTTCAAAGATGCAATTTTCTAGAGTCAAATATATAAGCATATACCTAATGTATGAGTAGAGACAACTTTCTAATTTCTTTTGATTACTCACTGTTTTGAACTTCATGAACTTACTTTTGCAACATTCTAAGAAATTCGAAACAAAACAATTAAAATATGTAACTATTAGGGTAGAGTGGAAAATTTGCAATATATATATATATATATATTGAACTTTTATTACATGTGTAATAAAAGTTCATCGACATTTTTTAGCCTATACGCAGAAATGTTGTCATTTATAAGTATGTTATCAATATGAAATTTCAACTTCTTACAATTAAATCTTTCTTTGACTGCTAATATGCCATAGAAATATCTGTAACATTTTAAATTCAATGATATTTTCAAGCAATTCTTCACTTCTTTTCTGTGTGAAAAGAACCCAGAACTCACAAAATGAAGGATGCTGTATAGTAAATTTCACCATCCTCCCACCCTTTGTTATAAACATTTTGGTTAATCATTTCATAGATCACTGAAATATTAACTTTTAGTTTCAAATGTGTGTAATGCTTTTCTAGATGCTGTTCATGATGTCATGAATTAATTTCTTGTGTCACTTCCACACTGCAGCTGATGGTTAGTAACTAATTAGAAGCAGCATTCTTATTTCTAGTGAATGGCACAGAAATTTAAAAATATCAATTTCATAAAGAGCGTTTAAAATCATCCCCTTTGAGATTATTACTAAAAATTTATATTAGTATGCTAGTAATTAAATATGTTATTAGTTAAATTTATATTAGTATTTATTAACTGCAACTGAATGCCAGTTAATCAGATCTATATAGTTGTTTGCTTTGAAATTTATTGTAAGAATCTTAAATTCATAAACATTTTGTTCTACTTTAACTATTTGCCTTCAATTTAAAATTCTTTTAAGAGTTTAACTTTTTCCATGTTTCCCCCTTTTTTTTGAACGATGGCCAACATCGCCAGAAGAATATTTTCTGGGTGACCATAATATATGTTTCTCTGTAATGCTGGATCAATTATGATCTTTATTTCTTGAGGCAGAAATCAATTTTTATTATGCTATAAAAGTGTTGACTTCCATCCTGACAAGACAATGGAGTTTTAATATCAAACCTTGCACATATATATATTTTAATAATAAACTATGTTAAAACTTTCAAGTATCCCAATGATCTTTTGTTGAATTAATGGGCTACTTTAAAAGAATCGTCTTCAGTAATTACTCTATGTCTTTTAAAGTTGTATTTATAAGAATTGCTGCTGATCTATCAGAAATACTAGTTCTGATACAATTAGCTAATAAATTATACTAGCTAATATAATTAGCTAATAAATTATACTAAACTTCTTTTCTCCATCCATGTAACCATCAAAATTTGAATGATGGATTTAGGTAGTGAATCATGAGATTGAAAGAAAGGCAGTCTCAAGTGCAAATTGCAACAGACTTAAATGTAATGATAAGCATAGTATCTGACTTAAAGAAAGAGTTTAAGGATATGCAATCCATTAAGAGAAAGTTTAGACTAGGTAAAAGCAAACATGGCAAACGATGATTGAAATTTATTCATTACAGTGAGGTATAACAAGCTTCTCAGCTCTCTTGTGATTTTCATGACAGGAAGTACAAGTTTCAATGGTTACTATTTCCAGAAGATTACACGAAAAGAGGTCTGTTTGCATTCTTCTCAATCAGACTAATAAATTGCCTGATTTCAGTACGAAATAACTATGTGAAAGCTATGCAAATGTAAGAGGGGATCGCACCTCCCTCAATAATTTTTTTTGTTCATTTTAAGATCTACTCTAGATGTTCAGACACTAATGAGCCACACACACAATCATGGGTGTGCACCATAAGTGTGTTTATTATTATTGTTTTTTGTGTGTAATATCAAGCTATGCAGATGCTTAATTTCATCATAGTCTTGTCAGTAATTTTGGAAAGCAACTGAAAAAATCTTAATTTTGAACACACCTATAGTATCACACACTCCACTTAATATATGTTAGGGTTAATGTAATATTTAGAAATGAATAATGATTCCACTAAATAGTAACCACTAATTGAAAATCTCTTTGAATAACAAACAATGTTAAAAATTTGTAGATCTACTAATTTTTTACATTATAGAACTTGAGTTTCTGAATTAGGAGTCTAAAAAACTTAGAATGGTCTGAACTGATTAACTTCAACTACTTGCATATGTACTTGTGCAAGATATTTATATTATCTATAAATTTTAAATATTGAACCAAGCAAAATTATAATAAGTAATGAGCACATTTTTTAAGACCAATTGTAGTAATTACTAAGTATTAATTAAAAATAAACATTTTATAATGATAAAGGTATAAGGAAGCGTAAGTAGTTTCTAATAAATATAGTATGTAAAATAAGTTTTTCTACAAAAGAAAGAAATTGGAAAAAAAAAAAAGTATAAGCTAAATAAATTCATAAAAAGCACAAATAAATTTTTAAAAAGAGAGGAAATAAAAGATATCACAATAAATAACAGGTTAATAATAATAAATAAGCTTCTTAGAAAGTAACATAGAGTCATATGTTTCAAATGCAACACATTCATAAATTCCCTCCACTCAGTTTAAAGAATGATTCCTAACTAATATAGGGCAGACTTTGCAAATTAACTTAACACAATTTTTTTTTTTTTCCTTCTGAATGTGATTAGTAAAAAGATATACCATTACGACTTCAGATTGAATCATACATTTAATTGTAGTTCAAGTATCAATTTTAATCTCAACTAAATAAGTTATAACTTACTACTTCTACTGTACAGAAAATTTTATTTTTAAACCATTCTTGGAACTAAAATGTAGTCAATAATGTTTAAAATATTATGGAACTAGTAGCATAGATAGATTATCCACAATTCTTAAAATTTTAAAAGTAATATTTTTATGATATTTCTATTATTTTCTATATTTCATTATTTATTTTTAGAACTTTTTTGCCCATATAAAAATTGAAAATACCAATATTAAACATGTATCAGTATAGAAAAATTGTAAGACTATCCAAATGAATAAATTTATAAACAAGACAAAGGCTTTGATTTGACAACTTTATGTTTGTGTTGATATGTTTGTTCTTTATATGTTTTTATTGATCAATTTGGCAAAAACATTTTAAGTTACAAATAATATCTCAATAAAGTTAAAGAACAAGCAGACATTTATTTATAATGAATAGTTTTATTAATTAAGCAATAAAAAAGTTAGTCTACTAATTTTTAATTAAACAAAAACTTTAACTAAATGAAA
Organism: Caerostris extrusa; assembly: GCA_021605095.1. Taxonomy (NCBI): domain Eukaryota; kingdom Metazoa; phylum Arthropoda; class Arachnida; order Araneae; family Araneidae; genus Caerostris; species Caerostris extrusa. The sequence goes on along the minus strand of BPLR01014363.1, from coordinate 36,005 downwards.
ACTTAATTCCTTAATATCTGTACTTAAATACACTAATATTTATTCATTTGCTAGGTCCAAAAAAATAAAGTCTTAATATATTTACCTTTACATACAGTAAGAACTTCTTCTGTACTAATAGTTTTTCCAACTGGCACTTCACCACATTTAACTAAAATATAGCTTTCTTGCAGTAACTTAAAATTACTTTGAAAAGCTTTTTCTCAGAATACTGGTCAGAGGAATTATTTTTAGAGTTCTAAAAAATAAAAAAAAAAAAAAAAATCCCATTTAAACAGCTAAAATAAATAAATAAATAATATTAATACAATACTATTTGAGCAGCCTGTTTAAATACCTCAGATTTGTGAACATTAACAGATGACAGAATTTTCAGTAAAAGCCCATCTATATTTCCAAAATATTTTGGTAATTTTATAGCTGAAGTAACAGTTCCATTGTCATGTGTTATAGACCAAATTTCTTGTCCATCAATCAAATTAAGCCCAATAACCTATGAGAAGATTTACCAATTAAAATAATTTTATTAATAAAAAAATAATTTACAACTAAAAATAATTTTAATAATAAAATTAATTATAATAGAAATATATCTAATGATGAAATAAGGATTCAGAAATTCTTACTTTTGACTGATATTTCTGAGAATAAGTAATTACTAGCTGATTGCTTCCACTCATAAACTGTCCATCAATAAGAATCCTAAAAGCACATTGCATGATAATATATGTCAAATAAATGAACCAGAAATGAAACTAATATTTTTAGTATATAACAATTTTTTCACATAAGTTAATTTTGAATCACACTTTTAAATAATTAAGAATATATGCTGGAAAAATACTGCACCTCAAATGCTGAACATCTTTAAAATGAGTTTCCCAAAGTATTTGAAATTTGAACTGAAAAGTCATTTCCAACAACATAACTTTAATCGTATCAAGCACCATAACCAATTGACCTTTTGAACCAGATACTTGATATAATTGAATTTCTTTACTATAATAAGGTACCCTAAAAATCAAGAAAATAAAAATTCAAAATAAAAAAAGGTCAACTTGTTTTATAATAATAAATTAATAAAGTTATAAAAAGAGATTATTAATAGTGGTATTTTTACCTGAAAACATTTTGCAATAACAATTTGTCTGTTTCGTTCAGTACTGCTTCATGGATATGTTTTGAAGATAAAAGCCACAAATTATCTATAAACATATTGAAAGAGCAAAATCTTTTGAACTAATACAAGTATTTTAAATAATGATTCTCTAATAATTCTATGATTGTTTAATAATAAAAGAATATATTTAAAAAAAAATTTCTTTATATAAATTCATAACAAATTTATAAACTTGGAGCATATTTTAATATATAATTTGAGAATTTTAACCATAAAAAGTCATTAACTAGATCCCATTTTTACATATTCTTTTACTATTATAAACATCAAATCTGGTGATCGTTAACTAGCTTCAAGTACAAAAAAAAACAAAATTAAATTTGATAAATGTTTATTAATGTAAGTATTTTATCTAACTGCCTTTGTATTCATGTATTTTAGTATTAAAGAGTATTTAAATTATTTTATACAATCCCATCAATGTATAATATGCCAATAATGATAGAATTTTTTTTTCACAGGAATTCACTAATCATTTTCCTTTTATTTCTTATCAGAAAAATTCATTTTATATAAATACAAAGATCTGCAATGGGTTAAGGACATATACCAAAGTATCATTGCATTTACAAACATATAAATACATTTCTAATTGACTAAAAAGCAGGAAGTATCTGAAATTCACGTCATAGTAACGGATAAAATAAAAGAACCTTTCTATTTAAAATATCAAGTTTTACAAACATAAATTATAGGAACAAAAATTGTTTGAAAAAGCATTTGTATTTAAAGTTCATATTGTCTAAATAATATTTAATTATATTGCAATGCAATTCATACCATTATTTTCCCCTTGGCAATGTAAAACAAGATGTGTCTCATTATGTATCTTTACTGATAAATGTGCAACTGCTGGTCCAATACACTGAGGTAATTCAATGAGAGAACCTATTATTTGGCCAGTTCCTCCTGATACCAGAGCTAAATAAGAATTATTTTCACCAGAGCCAATATTATAAGAAACAACAATATCTTCAATACCATCTTGATCTGAGTCAGGAACTATTATAGGGCCATAAATGGTATTAGCATTGTTCAGGTTGCTATGATTATGCATATACCAAAGGCTAATACCTAGAAATAAATATTAGTTACTATTAGAATGTAATAAAAGATTTAAAACATAAAAAAAAATTCTGAAATTTCTAAAATAGACATTCAATAAAGTAGTATTAGATTTATGTCAGTATTAAGATTAGAATTATAAAAGCATAAGACATTTTGGTACTTTTCAAATAACAGAACACCAAGAGAAATTCTACAACAAATGTAGCTCACTAATTTTCCTAATTAAATTTTACAATTAAAAAAAATTATACTTAAAATATTTTTTTTCAGAATAAGGCATTAAGCTTAAAATATTTCTAATATATGCAATAAATTAATAAGATTTATTTTCGTATTTTTTAAATTTCATTTATATTTATTTTCATTGTCATTAGATGTTTTAAATAAAATTAGCATCATAAACCATTTTTAGAATATGTATAAGCTACATTTTGTTAGAAATTAAAATTATTTTTAATCATTTGACAGTTTTCTTCTTCCAGTTTTATAGAAGTATATTAGTTAGAGAGTAGTATTAATATTTTGAAATTAAATTATAAAGATGTTGTTTTTAAATTCCCGATTTTTCTGCAAAACTGCATGCATTTGAAAGACAAGAATGATTATCAACTAAATATATTATTTTTATTTTAATGGATCAAATTATAAAAAATAGCTATATTTTATCAACTAAACAAATCTGTATGAATGCTGATGACTGATAATGAAATTGATTGGAAGTCAAACTATTTATGTATAATGATTAAATGCACTGAGATAGATACTTCAATAATTAATGAAAATTTTAAAACTATCATGGGAGATTAAAATTAATAAGGCTGCATATTGGAAATAAACTAACATTTATCTTAACATTTATTAACATTTAACATTTATCTTATTTTATTTATTTTTAAACATAAATTCTTTTTTATTCTTTGGTGCTTTTAATCTATTATATTTTCTCAACAGCATTTAATATTTTTGTCATTCATTAAGAATATATATATAATCAATAAACATCAGGAGGCAATAATCTGTATTATATTGTTTGTTTGAGAAGTGGTTTCAACATAGAGTAATCTAAAAAGATAATCAAGTTGATGTAATTTTGATCAACAAAATTAGTACTCTGCATATGACATCTGTAATGTATTTATCACTCAGATTGCAATTCTTGTCTTTGATTAGATTTCATGCTGATATACTTTGTAAGCCAAATGGCAGCTTATTAACTGAAAAGTACCTACATTTCTTTTTTTTTTTTTTTTTTTGTGATTTATTAAAAAATATTAAAAACTATTTTACAGCATTAAGAAAGTTAGGATAAATTTTAATTGTAACTAAAATTCCAATGCCATATTTTTAAATATATAACTATATACATTTCAAATAAAAAAAGTGCAAAACACCTCAAAACGATGTTAAATAAAAATAAAAAAGGTATAATATACATTAGGTAGGTAGGTGTATATATGAAATTTTCTAAAATAGCATAAAACTCAAATATCACATGAAACATTTTATAAAAATAAAAAATAATAAAAATACCTACACTAGCTAAAAAGCTTCAGTCATTTAATTTTACTGAAAGACAACATTTAAAAAAAAACAGAATTATTAGGCATAATTTAATAAAGTGCATTAGATCTAAATTATAACAGTAACAGTTCTCATTAAAAGAATTAAATTCATTCTTTCTTTGAGCTAATTTTTTTCCCATTGAGAATATAATTAGTAAGCTTGGTTTATGACTAATTCATAGAATGTGAGATGATCAAAGTTGGATTTTTGTTGAGCATGTGCATTGCAGACATAAAGAATTAGAAGATTTAGTAGTGATTGTGATAGAAAGTCTCTTATTGATTCAGAGTGCCTGGTGAAAATTTTCAAGGTTTTCTTTAATTTGATATAAAATAAACTTAATATCAAACTGAAACCTAATATAATTTCTTAAATTAATATAATTTTCTTTTGATAGTTCTCTAATAAAAAAAAACCCTGTTAAAAATTTCCCTATTAAAAAACAATGTTTGAAATACCTCAGTAATGTAATCAAAATGTAATGTAAGTAATGTAATCATGATCACAATACATAGATCAAATTTTCAAATCAAATGCTGAATAAATGCAATTAAAAAAATCTAATTGATGATTAAATTTTGTAACAATAATTTACTAACGTATAGCTTGTAATAATCAAGTATAAAATTTTCTAAAATATTGGAATTCTAAGAGTTTAGTTATAATTTTACTATAAATTCAATACTTTTCCAAATAATAGTTAAAAACTAGGAGGATAGGTTTTCCATTCACTTAACAATTTCTTATAATTTCATTTCTTGTTTGATGGCATACAATTCATATTTTTAATGTGAAAAAAAAAAGCCTCTTACCATATATAGCCCATTTATATAAGTAATGTACAATTATTATGAAATTTATTATAACAGTAATAGAAGGATTATCAAAATGGAAATAAATCAAATACCTTTTTTCACATCAATTGCTACAAGAAGACCATCATTTCCAATTACTAAACATTCCTTTATGCCATCAGAATTAACATCAATCACATTACAGATTGATGATACTGGCAAAGAATGAAGATGAAGCCGCCAACTCTCTTTACCATTTGACTCTTTAATTGCAATCAATCCAGATTCAATACCTTCAAAACCAAGAATTACCAGACGACTTTCAAATAATTTTTCATCAACAAAATCCAATGGTGAAGTAAAGGCTGTTAAAATGAGGTTCAGAACAGAACATGTATTTATTTACATAAATATATTTAGACATTTCAGAATTTAAAATACACTGAATATTCATTTGTACAAAATATAAATAATAAATTAAATACATTTTATAATTAGTTTTTAATATAGAACTTACAATAATCAGAATTTATTACTTCATCTTTTTATTTTTTAAAATAAAAGAAATAATACATATCAATAAATAATATTATTATCTATCATTAAACACTTTTTAAAAAGAAAAATTTTAAAATAAAAAAAAAGCAGTAATTTAGATAAAGTAAAATACATTAAAATTTATAAAAATGTAAACTTTTGTAAATTTAGAAAAAAAAATAAGTGGTTTAACGATAAAATAAATCAATCGTTTAAGTACTAAATAAATTAAACTTTAGACACACTTATTACAAATTAATTAAAACTTAAAAGCTATTTTTTTACAAATTTAAGAATTAATTTTATCCAAATAATAAACAACAAAATGGATTTAAAATCTTAAAAAGAAATTGCCATAATTTCTGATTTAGAATAAACTAAAAATAAATGCTAAAAAAGATAATTAAAGCCATAATGATAAGATAATCATTATGCTATTAATGATAATTACTTCCTGTATTTTAATTAAATGTAAAACAGAGTGAAATAAAAAATTATTTATTTAAAAAAATTCCTTTATTTTATTATTTAATCAGGCAAAATAAATATAACTTATAAAAAAAAAAAAAAAAGATGTTTAGAATAAATTAATACTTTCAGTTACATAAACACCTTCCATCCATTTTTTTTTATGTTTATTTAAAGGATAGTAATTAAATTTTTCAGCTAGGGAATTAATTTATTTTTGCAAACTTTATTGTAATTTTACAAATCATCCTTCTAATTAATTTATTTTTAAACCCAGAATTAAAAAGAACATTTAATAATTCTTATAAAGACTTGGATATAATAACTAGTGCTATATTTTCCCATTTAAAATGAATTTTTTTAAATTTATGCAATAAAACAAGGGAATTCATATTTTGTAGATTATTGATCAAATCTCAGATATTATTCAAACTGAATTTGGTTAGATTTACTTTGTGATTTATTCCAGTTTTTCCCTTGGAAGTTTCTGGTTGCATAATTTATTTGTGATCTTCTACTTAATGCCCTAAATTGAAAGGTACAATATACTCATAAATTTGATGACATGTTGTACTTAAAATTAATATTCAACTACCAATATACACAAATTTGTATTTTTTTTTAAGCACTAAATCTTTTAAAGAAATATGACCCAAATTACTATAGATCAGAATGCAAAACCCACAAATCCTGCAATGGTTTGGTAATAGCTCACCTCACTATATGCCTCTTCTTTTTTTTTTTAAGTCATGCAATTGTTTTTTTTTTCCTCTCTTAAATTTGAAGATGAAAACATGATTTAGCCCAAGTTTAATAAAAAAATTAAACACTTAAATACTAGAAAAAAATTATTATTCAATGTTTCCAAAGTTGTTGCCTATTAGGAGATATGGATATTTGTCAATAATATGTTAATTAGATGCAGCATTCCCACTCCATTGGTTTCCAAAATGTCAGCCATCAACAATGTTTGTTTCAAGATTTCATAATGCAAAAGCTTGACTTTGAGATTTATGCTCATGTTAGCTGCTTTATCTCAATTTATCCAATTACTCTTGAGAAGAAATAAAAAAAAAAAAAAAAAGAAAAGATAATACTAAGAAAAAAAGATTTTCAGTTAATCAGCAGACTTCAACTGATTCCAAAATTATTCATGATACATTTCATGGATTGTGAAAAACTGCACTCAGTAAAGTACCTCTTGTTAGTTTATGTGATAAAAAGGAAAAGCCTTTTTTTAATAAGCCTTTTCACTCATTTATATTAAAAATTGAAAAATAAAAACCATCTGACTACTCCATTTTTCACTAGCTTACTACAAAACTGAATCAAAATTCTATAGCATTTATAAGACAATTTTTTTTTTTCTTGTGCATGAATTTGCATAAAACTATTTTCTTAATAACAACACATATATTTCTTACACACACAAAACACAAATGCTTTATCAATGAGCATTGAATGTACCTTTTCTTTCTAGTTTAGGACAAAATTATAATACTTTTCAATTAGTTAAGATTAATTTTTCTCCAAATATAAATGTCGCCACAACATCGTCAAGAATTCTCAAGTTTTATTATAAAGTGAGCATATTAGATATTATGTAACTTTCACAAGAAAAAAATGTGTTTTAATTAAAATTATACAATTACAGGGTACTTACGTATTAACGGTACCTTGGCGACAGTTACGCCAATAAAGAGCACACGCGGCAACTGCAGCTACAGATTTGGCGCCAATCTACACTTAAAATTTTTGTTCCAAATAATAAAATATATATGAAACACTTCATTTAAAATCAAAACGCTTTCAAAATATTTTTATTCCAAATAATAAAGATTGGCGACACTTAAAAACCGCCAAGTCTGTCGCCAAGGTACCGTTAATACGTACGTAGTACCAATTACAGAAATGAAACTAAAAAACAATTTAAATATATTAAAGTCTATTAACAAGAAGAAGGAGTAATGTTTTTTCATTGTAAGAGGTTTTTTTAAATTTCCTTATCTAAGTGAGGAAATTTAAGAACATTTTCATGTAACTGTTAATGGCTGTAATCAAAGAAAACACCAGATTAAAGCAATGTTTCTTTTTTTGTATTACAGAAAAGTATATAACAAAATTAATTAAAAGATACCAGGCATGAACATTTCACTGTCAATTATTAATATAATTCCATGGACCTGGAAACCAGATGCCACAAAAATGGTCAAAAACATATGGAGTAAGTCCAAAATGACATAATAAACTACAGCAGACCACTATTAATCAACATTTAAGTTGTTACTTGATATGCTCAGAAGCAGAAGTATTTTTTAGCAATTCTTAAAAAAGCCATTTTATGACTATAGTTCAGATTGATTTCCCTGATACAATTTACATAATACTCTACTTTATATATTTAACACTTTTATTATTATTTTTCATATTTGTAATTAGTGTTAATTATTAGTATTATTTTTACATGTCATTTATGTTATTGCATAGCTTTTAATTCATTACAACATTTATTTTATCATTTCAATTGTTTTGTGATTTACGATGCTTAGATTTTATGATTGGAGACATTAATATTTGGCAAAAAGAATTAATCTTGCTAATAAAAAATATAAGACTAATATTCTTTATTAAACATTATAATTTTTTAAATAAACTTGATATACACAACAAATTAAAAATAAGGTATTAAAATAACTCACATATATTAGGGAAAGTTTTTCTCCACTTGTAGGAAGGATGACATACTCTATTTAAATCTTGCGACATTTTGCAAGGTACAAAGAATACAAAGATAATAACAAACAATACACAAATAATTAATGAAATAACAAACATAGTACAACGCAATGGGGACATAGGAGCATATTTTTTGTTGACTTCCTTTGATCCAACATTTCCTTTCTTTTTCTTTGATAATACTTCAGATGCATCAAACGAACTTTTAAAAACTGGTTTATCAATTTTATCTTCTTTACTTGGCCCAGATTCATCATCATCACTTTGATTTTGTGGAAGGGGCATATAAAACTTAGGAGTACCACTAAGCTTCATAGTGCCTATTATCAAGATATAAAGTAAAACATTAGAAATAACTAAAATGTATTTTGAATTATAAATATATGCTATCATACTAAATTAATGTCTCAAATAAAAATTTCCCAAAATGTAATTTTACTTTATTAAGTTATCAAAAATTTATTTTAATAAAATTAGATGTTGAATAGATCTATTATAAGTTAAGGGGAATTCAGATTTGTTGAATTTTTTGGTTGGTGGCCAAGTTAGAGATGTCATAACAAACCTGATTTCCACATTACTATTTCTTTTCCAAAAGATTTCTTTATTCCAATTGGCTAAGTTTTATGACTAAATACATTTAAACACTTGGCTGGTAAAGTAAGCTCTTAAGCAATGAGGTGGTCAATTGGATGAGGTTAATTTTAATACAAAATTCTTTTAAGGTGGGATTGTGGCTTAGAAGATTCCTGAATGTGTTCCTGTGCCAAATTCCAGTTTTGATGCCAAAGAATAATAAATAGTTTAAATGGCACATGAAAGAGAACAATCTTTTATGGCAACCCTACAATCCATTAAAAATTTTCTGGGGATATTGATAACTGGATGGGGAAGAATGGCAAATGTGTCAAATGCTGTTTGTTTGGTTCTTTCTTTGCAACAATATTTTATTATCAACAATCCAAGGTGTTTGTTGTGTCCATTTTTTATTTCCTTGTTTGTTTCGATTATTTTTTATTTGTTGTGTCTACAATCCAAGGTGTTATCCTACAATTGTGTTTCTAAAGTTTACTACCTTCTAGCATACATTTTATTAATTATTTTAATTAAATTATATTACATAAAATTACATTTCAACAATTGCATTCACAACTGCATGAGAAAAATAAATCAGTGATTACTTTTACAGACTATACTGATTTTGATAATGTAAGATGCTATCTTTTCATTCCTTTTGAAGTCATTTTGGTTATGATGAAAAAATTGATATTAATTGTTTAATGTTACTTTTTAATTATAATTATATTTTATGTTTTCTTTATTAATTTGTTAGCCATTTCTGCCAACTAAGTTCTACATTACACAGTTTTGATTTTTTTTTACTTCAAATTGCGATTCAGTCACTTTAATTTGTTTACTATGCTTAAATTCTAAAATATGTTCCTTTGCTTTTTTTTTTTTTCACTTCTGTTAGTATTCAATAATTCAGAGTCAGGATTGTAATGTTATGCACAAGAGTTGCACCCTGTTTTTAAAATTTGGAAGGGGAAAAAATTGCTAAAACAGTTATTGAAAGGAAACTTCTACTTTTAAAATAAAAATATTAATGACATATAACAAATAACTTTATTAGATTTGTACACAGATCATAAGGACACTTTAATGTTTCTACAGCATAAATTTTATAAATTTAATGTTCATCATTTTTTTTTTAATTTTTTTTTTTTTAAGATTTGAAATAAAAAATAAAGAATGAACAATAAAAAACCCATATACTTATTTTTACTTTTAAAAGTAAGTCCAATAATATAAAATATTATTGTTTTAGAAAAGTAAATAACACAAATGATTTTCAAATTTTAACATTAGTTAAAGAAATAGTATGTTTTAAATAGCATATAAATATTAAAATATACGTTACGGAATAAACAAAAATTAGATTAAAAAATTGAAAATTCCAATCAAGCTTAATATTCGAAAGGTAAAATTCCAGATGGAATCAATATATTATGTACTTACATAAATTTATTGACTTGACTGATTTTATTTTAAAAATACACTCACATTTCATTCCTACATTAAAAAAAAAAACAAATCCTATTTACGTGCAATATTATATTCGGAGAAAATTTTGCAGCCGGCCTTGATTACTAATGCAATATTCAATGCTGCTTCAAATCTGCTATTGAAAATAATATTTAATGAAGCGTATCAATAATTCAACCATCCAATATTAAATGACACATTTTATAGAACGCATAACTTACTTCTATTATTAAAGAGAAGAAAACAAACAGAAAAATTAAAACATTTAAAACAAGGCCTGAAAGTTAACTTACCTAAATTTTTATAAAAATTTACGCAATTTCAATATTTCACAAAAATTGTAAGCGCAACAACCAGAATCCGCAGAGCCTTTTTCCCTTTCAATCTCAATTATTCCCTTTTCTTCCATTAATTTCCCTTCAAAGCATAAACTTAAAAATTATATTTTCATTATATGAAATTATTGATTAAATATAAATACGTTGAATTTTATCAAAAATTATGAAAGTAATAAAACAAATTTAAAAAACAGAAATTCTTAATGACGCTTCGAATTCTGTTAGTTTTTTTTTTTTTTTTCCCTTTTCGTTAACGAAATAAATTTTGTATCAGGTAAATGGCAACTTTATGTGCTGTCAGTTCAATGTTTTCTTTTACTTTCTTGTTTATTAGTGTATATTAGAAATTTTGTAATGTGTGCTGTTTCAGTTTATTTTGAAATATCTAAACATGTAGTATAGCGAAAATTATAGACAGTTGAATTGATATTAATGAATTTTTTATCAGATTATATCTCATTATAGCGTTTCGGCCCGACTTGTTTTTCTTTTTAATTATGTTAGTAAGAAATGAGCAATACATATTTTTGTTGTTTTGCTTTTTTCTCCCTAAATATATATGTACAGTAGTTCAGTTTTATTCCAGAAACAACTAAAAAGTAATGCAATTTTAATTTATATTTGTTAAAATTATTTTTGATACATAACAATATCATTGCTTTAAATTTTTTAAACAGTTCTTTATAATTACTTTTTTTTATAATTAATGTAATTTTTATTTAATGCATTTTACTTTTACTTCATTTATTTGTGAATAAATATAATTTATACATTTATAAATGTATTATTTTCTTTCATCAGTTCATACTTCTGGTGCATGATGTAATTTAATATTTGTATACAAATATGTATTTATTCTTTACTTTTTTTCTTTCAGTTTATTCATCTTTTATGCTTTCATCTTGATATTAATCATATTATGGTGCTTCAGACAGATCATAATAAAAATTCTACTTATATTGGCAATGGCAAATGCCATGTACTATATACTGCAGCAAAAATAAATCATGGGATGATTCACTTCCTATACCGTCATGCATTCTTCCCTGGTCATCCTGGATTATTTTCTTTATTTCTATAATTTGCTATGGAAATAGTATCAATGGAGAATTTGTATTTGATGACTCTGAAGCTGTAATAAACAATTTTGATCTTAAGCCAGATACTCCACTGTCAAATATTTTTAAAAATGATTTTTGGGGCACAAAACTTACTCATAATTCAAGTCACAAGTCTTATCGCCCTCTTACTGTTTTAACATTCAGGTACTGTTTTGTTTTTCTAAATAATTAAGTGAGTGAACCTTTCTGTATTGAATAATTTTGATGTATTATTGCTTTTATAATGTATTTTCTATATATCTCTTTTTAAAAATATTCTTTTCTGTAACTTCATAGTAATACTTTAAAATGAATTCGGTACTTATGTATTAACGGTACCTTGGCGACAGTTGCGCCAATAAAGAGCACACGTGCCAACCGCAGCTACAGATTTGGCAGTTTTTAAGTGGCACCAATCTATTCTATTGGTTTGGTAACCTTAGTATCTGTTAGATTGGCGACACTTAAAAACCGCCAAGTCTGTCGCTAAGGTACCGTTAATACGTAAGTACCATGAATTCTTATTGAATGAAACTTATTGAAGTTCATAAACAATTTTTATTCTAAAATAAACCTCTACTACTAAGTGTCTAAACTAGTGTTATATTTGCTAATTATTGAATGGTTGACAGATAATATTGTACAATCGATTTAAAATGGCTTGCTAATAATGGGTAAAAGCAGGGTGTTAAGTGAACAATTAAGTTGGTGCTGTGTTTTTTTCTGATAAAATTGATTTTGTTTAAATTTTTTAAGTGAATGAATGTATATTATACAATTAAAAATTCACAAAGGTTTAAAAAAAGCTTCTAAAGTTTAAAAAAACTTTATATATTCATTTATTTGTCTAATTAATCATATGTAATGAGTGCTAGCTAATGAGATACTGTGAGGACTGCACTTAATAAGATCCATTAAAAGAAAGCGTTATGCCATTTATAAGAAAAAAAAAGAAGATAAATATATTTAATCTTGGATGTTTGCGAAAATATTTTTAGGTTAAATTAATGCTTATCACTTTAGCAACTTTATTTATTAAACAATGAAATATAAAAGCTAATATTAATGTAATAAATTATTATTTAAAAAAATCTTAAAATCGGTAATTCTTTAGCTTGATTTGATTAATTGTAAATTTCTATAAATGAACTCTTTTGCTTGCTGTACCCAAAAAAACAAATTTAATTAGTTAATTCATGCATAGCTAAAATGTTTGAATTGTTTGATACTACATAATTTAGCTGCTAAGTCAGTAATGTCAGTTTGATAATTATTTTCTTTTTGCAGGATATATGATGGAATTATAGTACTAATATTTGTTACTGAATTCATCGCAAATTTTAGTGGTGACGCCATTTAATGGAAACTATAATACTTTCTGATTCTTTCATGTTACTGTGTAATTAATTTACTAAATTTGAATATTTAATTTACTTAATAATGCTTGTAATATGCAACTAGAAACATATATAAGAGCATAACATTTGTAAATTTATCGAACTTTTCTACTTAAAATGTAAATACTGTAAAATAATTATATTTTTTTAATTGACCATTATTTAAGAGAATTAAAAAAAAATGTATATTATAACTTTGTTACTATTTTTGTTTACAAATTTATTTATTTTAAATTAAATAGAATCATTGTCTTAATTTTAAGTTAAATATTTATATTTTTAACCGTTTATTTTTATTCCAGCGATTACTTTTTGACGAAAGTAGTTTTAGAAAGTTAATTACTGCTTACTTTTTTTTTATTTCTCCTTATGTATGAATATATTGCCAACTTACCATTACATACCTCATTAATTTATTAATACAAATTGACAATATAATTCAATAATAATGTGTAAAATATATTTAAAAAAATAATTTGTTGGGCCAATTTACAGGTTTTCCATAAAATTTAATGTAAGAACAAAACACATAACAAGCAATCTTAAAAAATAAAAAACTGTACAATTTCAAAAATTTTTTTTTTTTCTTCAAAAATATCATTTTCTTGAAATACCTTTGTCTTTTCTTCTTTTCACAGGACAATCTTTTATAACAATTTTACTTTATTTAATTATATAATTAGTAGCTCATGAAAGAAATTTAAAAAAAATAATAATCAATAAGAAACATTATAAATGGTTTAGGTAAAAAAATTTTATCCAGGAAATGGGAAAATTCTGCTCCCAAAAACAATATCCATAATTTTATGGGTAATAATCAACTTTTTTATGTTTATACCAAAATTATAAGATGCAGCATTATCTTTTCTTTTTATGTGAATAATACATCTGGATTACATTACAAGTGTTTTCAATTGGCTATTGACTGTTTGTTTATAATAGAATAGAAGAGGGTTTGAATTGTATTATATTTTTTAATTGGCAATGATTATTTGTTTTTACTCTTTCTTTTCTTGTTCTGTAAATAATTGGGAACATTTCTGAATTTTAGATGAAGTCCTAGATTAGCCCACCTCTTTCGAAGTAAAAAAAAATAAATTGCAACTTAAAGGTATCAAAATTGTGTCATATCAGCTGTAGTATCATCACAGTTATGAAATTAATTTTTCATTTAATCTAGTTTTAAAATGACCAATTCTTGATTGACTGCATTTGACAATTCCTTCTAAGGACCATTTACTGGTTCTTTTAATTAGAAAACAACAAATTATGCTGATACCTCAATTTCTTGCAGATTATTTTATAAGCACAGTTAGAAGAGTATCAGTACAGTTAGAATTTGCTGTTCATTATATAGCAGTTCGCTTATGATTAATAACAGAACATTTCATATGAAACAGAAAGCTTTTCTGTGAAAAAGAAAATTAATTTAATTTTACATAATACCTGATTATTTTGATATTGAAATTTAAAATTTCTCATTAATGTGTTCCTCTCTGAAGAAGATGAATGAATTCACCATCAATATAAATAAAATTATTTCTAAAAATCTTTCTTAAAATCTGTAATTCTTTGGCTTGATCTAATTAACTGTAAATTACTATAAATAAACTTTTTTTTCTTTGTTCCTTTTGCTTGCTGTAATAAAGCCATTCTTAAATGATACAGTCGTGTGATTTATAACTATTCTTTAAAAAATTTCTATAATCTTTTCATTAACGATATACTAAGGCTTAAAAAAAAAAAAAAATATGAAGGGAAATACAGTTGTTCAATTGAGAATAGAAATTTATTCGATTGGATAATATAAAAAACACTTTAATCAAATTTTATAAAATTTAGTATATAATTATATATCTGCTCAGGTATATATATATATCTGTTGAAGAATCCATTAAAAAAAAATTTAGGTTTTTTCGAACCTTCATATAGTTGAAATATTAAAAACAATTGTTTAGAAAAATTCTAATTCTGTATTAAAAAAGAATTGAAAATAGTGTATAATTGTATATTTTTCAAAAATTATTGTAAAATTTTGAAAAATACATAGAAAATTCGTAAGAAGAGTAGGTTGTTTTAAAAATTTTAATGAATTTCTACTCTTATTTGTGTTGTTTGATTTTTTTTTTTTTTTAATTTTTTGTCTTTATGTCAGTTTGGGTGTACTATTCAGATTAATTTTATACTAATTTTAAAATGGTTGTCATAATGATTACTACTTTTAATTATTTTATTTAATCATGTTATCCATCATGTTTACAATGGTACATACAGCCTTTTAAATATCTTTTAATTATACCAGACGATAATTGTGAAATATTACATATTTTTCTTCTTTCCTATCATTGTTGCTACAAGGAATGAATTAAATTTTCTATATCCATAATTAAATATGTTAACATTAAAATTCTATCATAATTCTGCTTGTGACATTATGATCATTTTGAAACTTAATGTATGTCCTGCACTTTTATTTCACCAATTCATAATCATTTAAATTTACATTTTAAAAAAAGTTCTCCTACTCCTTTAAGATATATTAATTTTTCTACAAAAAAATTTCTTTAAGGAAATATATGCTTTTAGGTCTTTTGAGAACATTTTTGTTTTATCCTGCCTAAATTATTCACTTTCCTTAATCTGCAATGTTAATTTATATATTTACTTCTCATAAATATTAATTATGTACTCTTGAATGTATTCAATTCAAAAGGGGTGAAGCAGTCATTTTAAAATATTTTGATGTATGTATTCAATTCACAAAATTATCTAAATGTGAAAAGTTCAGTCAGCTACTTCAGTTTTTCTCCGCCATTTTTTTTTTTTTTTTTTTTTTTTTTTTTTTTTTTTTTTTTATTAATGGAAAATTGAAATGTTCTGTTAGAATTTATCATTCAATATCTATTGATTATAAAGCAAAAACTAACTGTTTATTTTTTCTCCCTTTTGCTGATTTCATGAAAATAACTTTTATTAAGACTATCATTGTATAAACATAATTAAATATCTATTTAGTTAATGAACATTTAAAAAACGTTAAGTTTAATTTAATACATATTTTAATAATTATAAAATATGAAGAGAATTAATTAAGAATGTTTGATGAATTAATAATGTTTGATGATTAAGGAATGTTTGAATCTTAAAATATTTAACAATACTTTGCTTTTGTGTCACTGATAAATTAATTGTTTCTTGAAATGTGTGAAATACTCAATTTTAAATATAAATACATTTATTTATGATTTTAAAATTTTTATTTTAAAAACTTCCTTTGTTGTTTTTTTAGATTAAATTATTTTGTGACTGGTCTTCATCCACTCAGTTTTTCACCTTGTAAATATATTACTACATGGTACTGTCAGTACTCTAGTTCTTAGAGTAATGAATTCTTTGTTAGATAAAATATTAGAAAATGAAGCACCAAAAGCTGCCTTTTTAAGTGCCTTGCTATTTTCTGTGCATCCTATTCACACAGAGAGTGTAAGTATTTTGAGTTAAAAATTTCTTCTAATACTTTTAATATTTTGTTTGTATGTATAAAATAAGAATGCAATACAATGCACAACATTTTGCCATTTTTAGTTCATGTTGATAATTGCCAGACTGTATAATATTTAATTAATTTGTATTATATACATTGATACTTATTGTATACTTGATTTTCTTTTACCAATAAAATAACTTTATTTATTTTTAAGTCCATTACCAGAAATATATCAAAGGAGGATCTTATACTTTTCACCTATATATTAAAATTTATTTGTTATGAATATGTACTGCAAAGCAGGTTTGTATTAGCCATGCTAATCAGTAAAAATTCATTTTTAATTTGAAAAATATTTTAGATATTAGGTAATGATCTATAAAATATTGTTATTGCATATTATAATTTTATAACATATATATTACCATGAAACTCAAATTTTTATGAATTCAACCCATCATGTATATGTATGTATATATATATATACACAACTTTCATTTTTTTTAACTACAAAATTATCAATTAAATTAAAATGTTTTAGTGCAATTTACTATTTATCTCTGCAGGTCTCAGCTGTTGTTGGTAGAGCTGATTTACTGTGTGGAATATTTTTTTCTCTTATCATTTCTATCATATGCTCAGATATCAAAATGTAAGTGTACTCTCAAAATTAATGTTACAGAAATTTGTTGATAAAATTTATGCATTTTCAAATCTGTGTGTACATGTAAAAAATTTATTAAATTAATTTTGAAAAAAAAAAATAGTTCTATTATTAAAAAAAAATTTTTTTTAGTGTTTTTAGGCAATTATTTATGGGATAAAGTGAGTTTGTTGCATTTATATTTGTTCCCAAAAATGTGACACTGAATATAACAAATATAAATTTAAAACTTCCAAAAAATATGTATTTGTATAAATTAATAATTCAGTGAATTATATATATATATATATATATATATATATATACACACTATCTGGAAGAAAGTGACGGACACCCCTCGAAAAGTAGAAAAGTCGACAATACAGCTGGCACGTGCGCAATAATAGGTATCACGTGTCAGCCATATCCTATAAATACTCTGTGGAGTCGACTAGAGTTGTTTTTTGTCAAGATGCCGCCACTGGAAGAGTTGTCTGAGTTCGAGAAAGGTGTGTTGGTTGGATTGCATCTTGCCAAGGTGTCAATTAGGGAGATAGCCCGTCTCCGTAACTGCTCAAAATCAACTGTAGCACGTGTTGTGTGTAGCTACAAGACTGATTGACACTGTCAGAACAAACCCCGAAGTGGAAGACCTACAGTTCTCACCAGCAGGAACCGGCGGGTGCTCGGCAGGGAGATTCGAAGTAACCGTCAAACATCCGTGGATAACATCGCTAATGAGTTTAGACAAGCCACAGGTGTGGCCGTTTCGACCAAGACTCTTCGTATCGAGGCCCATAAGTTAGGTTACACTGGACGTTCGGCGGCCCATAAGCTTTTGATTACGAAAAACCAACCAGAAAGCGTGCCTTCGATGGCCAAAGACCACCGTACTTGGACTCTGGATGACTGGAAACGCGTCCTTTGGAGTGACGAGTCACGATTTACCCTTTTCCGTTCCGATGGACGTGTTTGGGTATGGCGTTTACCAGGAGAACGCCTTTTGCCCGAGTGTGTCGTCCCAACTGTAAAGTTTGGTGCAGGAGGATTGATGGTATGGGCCTGTTTCTCCTGGTATGGAGCTGGCCCACTGGTGAAGGTTGATGGTGCGATGAATGCTGATAGATATTGTGATATTCTCGACAATCATGTCCTTCCTACCTTGTGGGCAACGTACGGTATGGATGATTGCTGGTATCAAGACGACAATGCAACATGCCATGTTGCAAGGAGGACTCTTGATTGGTATGTGAACAACAACGTTAAACGCATGGAGTGGCCGGCGCAGAGCCCCTGATCTTAACCCAATTGAACATCTCTGGGACGAATTGGACCATCGGTTGAGGGCCTGCACCCCACTCCCCAAAAGCAAGCCTGAACTATGGAACTTCCTGTTAAACATTTGGAAGGAAATTCCTCTTGCCACTATATCTAATTTAGTGGAAAGCATGCCCAGAAGGGTTGCAGCTGTGATCGCAGCCAAAGGAGGCCCTACGTCATATTAATTTTAATAAATATGGGTTTATGTCGTTATAGTGTCGTGTCCCGTCACTTTCTTCCACATAGTGTATATATATATATATATGCTGATATTGCAGTCAAAGGTAGTGTGCAGGGCGGGATTTAGATGAAAAGAGACAATAGGCTATTCCATTTGTGAGGCCCTTTCACCGCCCATTTTTAAGTATGTAAATTACTGGAGAGATAATAAAATGCATTATTACTGTGATATAAATCAATATGTTAAATGAAACATGTGATTGATACTAATCTTTATAAAAAAATGTGGCACAGATAATATATAAAAAAAAAAAGTCGAGAACACTTATTTGGACATTTATTCTCAGCACCACAGTACTTGTAACAATAACTAATCAAACATAACACACAACATTTACAAAGAAACAAAATTCAAATAAAAATATGAATATAAACATATTTTCGAAATGAAAATATTATCACAAAAAAATTTTCAATAGTCTATAAACACTTCACTAAAGTATTGAAACTACTGAATTTAAAAGGCGAGAATCAAAAAATTGTGCACGCAAACCTAAAATAAGAATCTTTTCTAATAACATTAACATGTATTCCATATTATCGAAGTAATACGAATGTAACCGAGCGTCGGGATATCAATAGGTCTGTTCCAATCTGCACTTTATTTATGCAAGAACAAACCAGAGCTTATTAGCATAAGGCACATCAATATTTGCCATAGCAATCAGTGAACGTATGAACTATACTTTGGTGCAATCTAGTATATACAAACAAACAGACCCAATGAGCTGAACGCATTGATCTTAACCAATACATTTTAATGTTTGTTTATTAGTCATATGTGTAGAATTTCTCTTTATTTTCTATTTAGTGTTTATTGTTTTTAGAATAGTGTAATTCTAATTTTGCTAGCAATTTGAATGTAGGCCCCTCTTAATCTTGAGGCCCCAAGCTGAAGCCTAGTTAGCCTATAGGAAAATCCGGTCCTGGTTGTGTGTAACATTTTATGTCAAATGTTTTGTCATGGCAAGATTTATTTGTAAATCAGAAAGTTTATAACAAATCTCACTGTAATTTGAATTAAGGTTTCCATTTTCAGGCATAGTTAGTTCTTAACTGTTAAAACTATAAACTGATTTATTATTTAAAACTACTGTCATGTTTATTACTACTATCTTACAGCTTAACAAATTTTACTTTCCTTTAATTTATAAAATGGAAATGCTCCTTTTTACTCATCTATGTTTACCTTTCCTTTGAAATCATATTTTATTTCAGTAATTAGCCAAATGTGAAGTATTGAGTATTAGTAGTTGTGTTTAATTTCGCCAATAAAAAGTTTTTCGATTAAATATGATAGACATTCGGTTTCTAATTTGTTTAAGAGATACAACTTTTTCATGTATTGTGTTGATTTGGGTTGTGTTTACTTTGTATTTATCCTTAATTTTATTAGTATTATGTTCATGAGTCTAAGGTCTTAACCTTTTTATCAAAAGCATTATGTTTTATGTATCAATCCTAAGCTGATTATATATTGGTCACAAATTACAAAAATTAATTTCCTAATTTAATAAAATTTATAAAATACTGAAAAATATCAGGTTTTTGCTTTGCAGACATGGCAAAATGTATTTAATATTTTTCTTATTGAAATATTCTGTTGTTTATTTGAAATGAAATTGAAGGTAACTATTTATTTCTCTTTTTAGATTGTTCCACAACAGTTAGTAACCTGAAAATTTCTTTTCTATGGTTGTTTGGAAGCATTGTTCTTGCTGGTTTAGCTATGCTTTGTAAAGAACAAGGAATTACTGTTATAGTGAGTTGTATTATTAAATTTTTACTATCAGAGAAATTGGAATTAAGTCATGTATAAAAAAAAATCATTTTTTAAACATTTAGCATGATTAAGATCAACACTTATTTGGCTACATGTATTATTCTTGATTATCAAATTTCATTTATTTTTACAATTACCTAGTAAAACAAGAAATCTAGAAAAAAAAAAAAAATTTTAATCCTTTATTTTGAGAAATGGAAAATTTTTCAATTGATCTAGACTTTGTTTCTATTTTTTTTTTTTTTTTTTCATATGCATATTTTGTTAAAAAGAACATCTGATAGCCAAACCGAAATATTTATTGTTCTAATATTACATTGCTTAAAATTAATTTTTAAAAATTTTTTTTCTGTGATTTATATATATATATATATATATATATATATATATAATATAATTACATTTTAACAACCTTCATCAATGAACTAGTTATCTCATTTATAAGTAAACTTGATTGCAATTTTATTTTATTTAACAGTATGCCTTAATACAAAATATAATATATTATCTGTTTAAAAAAAATTAAAAACTTTTTCAAGATTTTTATGTCCTTAGAAATAGAAACGCTCGTCTATCTAGTGTCATTGCAGAATATTATTATCAACTTATAGGTTAGGTCATAATGCTGAATCTTCAATTATAGCATATGCATTTTAGACATAGCTTCTAGCACTCAACAAATAAACAGAAGACTGATTATAAGAATATTTAAAGAAATATATGACGATATTTAAAGGTTCATAAATTAAAAGAATACCAAAATTATGTATTTTGTATTGTCTTATATATTTCAGGGTTTCTAATTAGTTTCTTTGTTTTCTTGACTAAGGATTTTGTGGTCTTTTTTTCAGAGTAGCATATGTTTATAAAGTGCAGAAGTCGAGATTTTGATTGTATATCTGCATTTCAGTTAAAATTCCTTGATAAATAGTACTGTGAGAAACCAAAGCATGCACATTTTATATTTTGAATAAATTTTCTGAAATGATTGGACTTGGTGGACACCTGCCACGATAATGACAAAAAAAAAAAGTTATCTAAATAGCATGTACAATTTTTAAATGTACTAGATTTTGTTTAATAAAACACTTGAATATTTTAACTTTATATGAAATTTGCTAAAAATATAGTTGATATTACTACTTGTATGCATTGCATATCCATTATCCATTTTTTTTTTTTTTTTTTTTTTTTTTTTTTTTATGGCCTTGAAAAAGCTAAAAGTAGTATTTTAGATATCTTATTATTGTGTGAAATTTTATAGTTCCTTGAATTATAAACTGTATTTATAATATCTATAAAGTATTTGAATACATATTGTCTATATGAAAAATAAAAATTTATGATCTGTGATTAGAAAATGTTTTGATTGTTATTGTTACTTACATTTTAATTAACAAGTATATTCATATCATGATTTTATTTTGTTTCTAAAGATAGATTCCTTCATATTATTTTTAACTGTAATTGAGTCCTATTTTTATTCTATTTTATTTACATTTATATTTAAAAAAATTAAATTTTTGTTTTGTATAATATGTTATTTGAATATTTTTTCTTAGATTCTAACTTTTCATTTTGCAGCCAAAAACTTTTATTTTATTATGTATTCTAGGGACTTTGCTATGTTTATGATGTGATCATTGTTTGTAAGTTAGATTTACAAGACATCTACTGCTACATGTGTCAAAAACACAATAGACATTCTCCTTCACCTATTCATGAAAACAAGGTATGATTTAAAAAAATTATTTATGAATTTTTCAAATTGTATTAATGTAAAAGCCTTATTTCATCTTTTAATTATCTTTTTTGTGTCATTTAAATGTATAGCATATATTTTATTATCAAAATATTGTATTAATTATTTGCAAAAGATATATATGAAATAGGTGTAAAGATTTTTTCTTTGTTGTTATGTATTGAACATTTAACTGTATTTTATTAAACAGTTAAACTAATATTTATACAGAAAAACTTTTCTTTAAAATAATTTTGTATTATGGGTGCTTTCTTTATTTTATTTTATATCTCTATGTCTTTCACATTTTCTAAACATTTTATAATCTTGCAACAAACTTTTTAATTATTTTAATATTTAAAACTAATAACTATGCTAGTAAGAAAGCAACAGCTTGAAGAGGTTACTATTTAACTTTTGATACTGAAATTAATTTTACTTATTCTAAAATACACAAGATAAAGGAATTCACATTATGATTTTGTTTATTTGACTGGAATTAGTTTATTCTAGGTCTACAGTAATGAATTTGTTCGTAGTTTAAAAACATTATTTACCACCAATTTTTTTATTTGCGACATTATATCTATGTCATTCATTTTAATATCTTTTCAATTTAATAATTTCACTATGTTCTTTTAGCAATAATTTCAGACTTATCTATACAGAACAAAATCACCAGAGCTGAAAGTCAACATAATTATAAAATTTGAAAAATATATATATTGCAACTTCATGTGTGTTGCATTGTTGTCCAAATTATGAATTTTATTTGAAAATCACTTTTTTAAGATTGATTATATTCTTTAGTTCTGCTATTTTTACCAACATTCCATTGAGTGCAAACATAATAGGGCATATTTTTCAAAATTGATGGGGATATTTTTCAATAAATTTCCTTTTAATTTTAAATGCATTTTACTCTTGCCTTGGATAACGTCTACTAAATAAATACATACAAATATTCAATTAAATGATTCAACAATAACTTATCCGGAAATTTAGATGCAAAATAATGATCATTACCAAATATTAGTTTAACAATAAAAAATTTTAATTATAATTATTTAAATGAAGAAAAAAAAATTGTATTTTTTTTTTCTAAAAACATCAATAAAGATCTTGGTTAGCATCAAAATGTTCATTCCTAAAATTTGTTATTATAAAGTTAATCATAAATATTAATAAAAGATAATACCTTTAAAATGTATTATTTTAAATTGAATATCTAAATGTGTATTAAAATTTATTTTGAAATATTTGCACCTCAAAGTTTAGTTTCTGTGAGAATATGATAGATATTGTATTCAATTCATTCTTAAAACTAATAATAAATAATTTAACATTTAACAATATTTAAATAAGTTATTTTTGATATGCCAATTAGCTTATATGTTTTTTTATAAGAAGTTGTTTAGGTTTATTGATTATTTGGTATTATATGCTTTTATTTAAAAAAGAGTATATTATTTTTAAAACATTAATTTTTATTATAGAAATTTATATTTTATTTTGATATCATTAAAAACTTTTTTTACCCTTTAATTTTCAGAAAATCTTCACTCTATTTTTTACAAAGCAAATTATTCTATTTCTTGGAGGGTGTTTTTTATTAGCTCTGAGATGGTTCATAATGGGTGCCTCGACTCCTGTCTTCCAACAAGTTGATAATCCAGCATCCTTTGAAGAGAATATATTAGTTAGAGTAAGTTGGTAAAGATTATTTATTTTCTTATTTTTGTATTAAAAATCCTATTCTTTGTATGCTTTCTGTGTGTAATTTAAAGTTTCCTTTCTCAGGTGATAAATTACCATTACATATATTCAATGAATGTATGGCTTTTGATCCATCCATATTGGTTATGCTTTGATTGGTCAATGGGATGTATACCACTTATAAAGTCTTTGAATGATAAGCGCTTATTAGCTGTCTTAATTTTCTGGACATTTTTTGGTCATCTTCTTTACAGTATTGTTGTACATCCAGATAAAAAAATTCGAAGGTAAAGTTGAACTCATGAAAAAGGACATATATTATATGTCTTCAATTTTTTGATATTTTAAAAAAATTATTACTGTTATAATTTAATTGTAAAATTATTATATTAATTTATTACATAAATTGTAATTTTTGCTGTGAATTTATAATTATTAAATAGGTATACAATCTATAAAATTGTAATAAATTACTTTGCTGAATTTGAAAACTTATAATACTATTTGTTATAGACTATTTTGCAAGTTCTGGAAGTGATATAATAATAATAAATTTCTCCAAAGTTTAACTACATTGCTTTCCCAAAATTTTTAACTTTTAGCAATACATGTTGACCATGTTTTTAATATCTTTTCAATTTTATAATAATAATTTTTAATATACTTATGTGATTGGCATTTTTTCATAATTTTCTTTTATTTGCAAAACAAAATTTTTGAGTTTTAAATATCTGCTATTCGTTTGAAAATGAATAAGTTCTTATTTAATCATATTGTATCATTTTAATATAATAATAATGATGCAGTTTATTTTTTTAGTTATATATTTAGTATAGAAAATATGCACTGACTAGATTTTATATTATATTATAAAATTCATATCTTAGACTGTAGAATAAAATTTTATTAATTAATTTTTATATTTTATATATTAACTATGTATTTTTATATTTATTTTGTGTAATTGATTACACACTGGAATTTGGTTTAAAATGTAACAATTTTATTTTAGGCTATTATGTGTGTCATTGGCCTTCATCTTAGTGCCTTTCCTACCTGCCTCTAATTTATTTTTTCGAGTGGGATTTGTTGTTGCTGAAAGAGCTCTTTATCTTCCTAGTATGGGATTCTGTATGCTTGTTGTAATTGGTTTAAAGCAATTGTCCGTTCTTCTAGGTCAAAATTATCAAATGGTGTGTAAATTTATTTCTGTTTGAAATGTCATATTTATAAGATAGTTCTCAAATTAATTTTTATTAAAGGAGAACATAAATAAATGGATTTTGAGACTAAATAATGATTTTTTTATGTAACTTTTATGTTTTATGAGTGATACTTAGAAATTATGTTTGTATGTTTGAAAAATAAAAAATAGAGGGGAAACATTTTTTATGACTGTTTTTTGTTAGTCATTTTTCTTTCATTATATATTCTATTTTTATATAAAATTTCTAATTATATGTCGGTCGTATTGTCTGTTAATATCATTTTTGATCATAAAAGATTAATAATATCCACCAATATAAAAATTAAAATTACCAAAAAATATGAATCGCTGATGTTGGCATGTAGAAACACTGCTGCAGTGCAATGGCTATGGTTGTTATTCTTCTTTCAACAGCCCATAATATGAATGAAATGACATAAGTAAGTGAAACCCAGAAATATGGCTCTAAAAAGAAAATTGTTTGCCCAAAAGCAATTGAGATTATACAAGAACTATGGGGGAGTAGATAAATTTAACCACTTGAAATCTTGAATCAAGTAGAAAATCAAAGAAGTGGTGACATAGGTTATTTTACTTTTTTTTTTGTGCTAGTTTAGTAAATTTATATATATTGTATGTGAATAATCATAACACAGCTAAGAATTCACATCTAGAAGTTAGTTTAAGAATAGCTCGTGGGGTAATAGGAGGATTTAGCAGTAAAAATCGAAAGTTGCAATCAAGTTGGGTTGCAACGAAAAGGAAATTGGCATTCCACGGGAAATTAGAACAACTAATGTTCAAATACACATGCCAGAAAAAGGGCAAGCATACAAAAGGTGCAAACATTGTAGCACCAAAACTAACCAGAAATGAACAAAAGTGTTATGTTGAACTTGCGATGTTCTATTGTGTGCAGCTCCTTGTTTTATGTTGTTTCACTAGAATAATTAAAAATAATACATTTGGTAATTTACATCGTATTTGGTTTTTCTACCACTTATTTCATGTGTAATTAATATATTTTTAGTTTAGAAATAATTAGTAATAAATAGTTTTACAAAATGCATATTTATTTGTGAAATTATTTATATTTAATATATTTTCTATTGAATAAATCAGTAAAATGCCATTGCTTGTATAGGGGGCGGTAAATATGTTACCACCCCTGTTGTAAATAACAGCCACAACAACAAAATTAAAAAAATACTTTTTGGTCATAAATGAGCTTTTTTTTTCTCTAAAATGTAAATTTTGAAAGAAAACGACTTGTGCCCGTTAAAGGGTTAATTTGTTTCATTTCTAAAAATTCTTTTGCTCTCTTCATTTAATTGCATTTTATATTTGAAAATTATTTGCTCTTAAATATATTTTTTATTTTCAGGGCATTCAATGTTCTATTATTCTATTACTTGCAATATTTGGAATTCGTTGTATTCAAGTAAGTTGTCATATTTATTAGATGGTATTTTAATCTTTTTATAATTCATAAATTAATTATTGCATTCATAAGTCATTGAATTAGAAGTCACAATGGAAATCAAATAAGTGATAACTCATTTTGTGTTAATTCTAAAACTATAATGAATAGAACTATAAAACTTCTGTAGCTTTTTAAAAACTGCATAGAAGAAACTGAAGTTATTCATTGTAAATTATGAAGAATTGATAAGGTTCCTCAGAGTTTATAAAGAAGGGGTATTTATATTATAGGTACATGATTTCAAAACTGTAAAGCTGAGTAAAATTTCTAAAGAAAGATCTTGAAATATTTTAACATGTAAAAAAAAATTTTATTATATTAATTTATTCTTAAATTAAAATGACCATAATTGACACCATCCTGATTATTTAAAGATTAATATAACTGAAAGTTCAAAAGTGTTTATTTTGTATTAGACGTTCTGAAAACATTATGTGAAGAGTTGGTGAAACTTACTGTGAGAAATGGAAAAAAAAAAAGCTTGTTTGCGAGAAATGCTATCATTTATTGACTAACAAAAAGTTTAATTTAGATGTCTAATATATATATATATATCAGATGAGTTTGGTTTATATCTGTATGTCCTGTTAGATAATAAATATAAAAAATGTGTTGGTTTTACAATAATCTTTTTTTTTTTTTTGCTTTAATTCTTCAAAAGAGTTTCTGTGATTTAGCAAAATGAAAATTGATTGTAACTGAAAGATTAATTTAAAAATTCTAGCAGTCATAAATGCTGATTCATATAAAATTTGGAAATGATGTATTGAATTTTATTTTACAATGAGGCATTTATCAGTTATCAGTCAACTGTTTTGGAAATTTTTTTTGTGTAACATTTTTTTAATTTATTTATTTATTTTTATATAAAAAGTTGTGAAATATATTGCTCAAACTTTTAAGAAAATTTCCTATTATTTTACTTTATAGCTTAAATTTTACTGTATGAAATCTAATGTAATTTGAAAAATTACAGAATATCCAAAAGAGATTAATGCTATTTCATATCATGGGTTATGCATATTGTATTTTATTACATTTTATTTTTTATTGAAACTTAAATATTATATGTGATGTTTGATTATACTCATAGATTATTATCAATTCTACTGTATATTTTCAGAGAAGTGCAGATTGGAAGAATGAAGAAACTTTATTTCGTTCTGGTTTAAATGTCTGCCCTTTGAATGCTAAGGTATAGGGTTATTTTTATCCTTTGTTATCATGATAATCTTTTTGACCTTTATTTGCAATTAAAAATTTAAATTTTGGTTTACTATTATAAAAAATCTTTTTTATTGATTATATATACTTTTTGTTAAATACAATAAATTAAATATATACAGATATTATCTTGCATATTTAGGTAAAAGATAAACCAAACATACTTTCTATCATATTGGGTGTCATAAACATTGACATGACACAATCTATAAAATCAGCTGTACTGCTCAACTTGCATATATTAATTTCATTTCTTATGCTTTTCTGCTGGTTGGATGACTTGTTTCTTGTACATTATTTTGTGTTTAACTTGTTATTTGTACATTATTCTTCTATGAATGTATATATACATTAACTGCCAAAGTTAAGCATGCAGAGGAAACTCTTAACTTTCCGGAAGCCAATCTGAATTAAAGGGTTGTAATTTGCTGGCTGCAAATATGTTACTTAACAGCCAATCATTTCAAGAAATAATCAAAAAGATAATTGTATAAAAAGTAACATTATGAATTGTTACTGGAAAGGCTGATAAAAAGTGTTCAGAACTTTCATACATTTTGTTTTCAAGACAGGTGTGTTTTATGGCTCCCAGAAGATTCCAGCGATATACTGTGAGACGCATTGAAGCTAGACAAGCAGTCACTGATGTTATTCTCTTCTTCCGCGTTCTTGATTCAATATTTTCACAATTATGAAACAAACCAGCCAAATAGTTGTGAAATCGTCCATGATTACGACCCACATAATAGATCATTATATTGCTGTTTTAGCTTAGCAGAATCAAAAAGCGATTAGCATGTGTGTGACATTTATGGTTTGTAGCATCCATTGGTAAGATAATATCTGCCACTATTATGCATTGAAGGCTACACATGAATGTACCTGTACACCCAGATTTCTCTAGTTTGTGTTCTATCATCCCAATCAGAGGGACATGATTAAAAAAGGCAGTGACAACTTGTTAATTGGACTGTGTCTTATTGTGGCAACGTTACGTTCACAGATGAGTTATAATTTCGGTTATGTTGCTGTAGCTCATATGCATTTCAGAACTTGAATAAGTTCTTTCCTCTTTTTTTTTATCGTTTTTGATAAAATATTTTAACGGAAAACTAGAAAACTTATAGAATTATATCTTAATTAACTAGAAAACTTATGTATAAAAAATGCTATTATGGCTTTATTATACAAACTCCCTTTATCATTCTCTTTTCTTTTTTTTTCCCTGTAATTTTCATCTTATATTGTGTAAGATATGTGTAAAATGTATATATATATATATATTATTTATTTATCTCTCTCTGTGAAGATTGATTATTATCATTTTTTGTTATTTTTAGGTACATTATAATATTGCAAAGAATGCTGCTGATAATGGTGATAGAAACTGCTATTAGAGGTTACAAGGAAGCAATACGGTTTGTTTTATTTTTATAAATTATTTAATTTTTAATAGTATTAATTCTAAACATGGTTGTTATTCATTTATTTTGCTTAAATTTAGCAGTTCTTTTAATTGTCTTGCATATAGTTATCATGTATGTATATTTTGCCATTGGGAAGGTAAAATAAAAATAGTTTAAATTAGTATCTAAGTATTATAATAATTTGAGTTTCTGATGAATTTTTATTATGTACAGGTTGAATCCTCTCTATGATCAAGCAATGAATAATTTAGCAAATATTTTAAAAGACCAAGGAAATTTAGTTGAGGCTGAAGAACTATTGTTTTCTGCTATCAAAATTAGGTAAATATTACTGTTTATTCATTATAAAAGTATAACATGCAATGCTTTATTTTAAATATAATCTGTATTGCATTAATTTTTTAAATTAGTGACTAATTCAAGATTTTCAAATGCCAAACTTTTGAATAAAGTTTTATATTATTACAAAATTTAAACTGTCATTCAAAATATTTTTTAAAAAATGAAAAATAAGCTAGATGTAATATGACAAGCTCAGAATAAAATTAATCTCTTATTTTCATTTACGCTGATTTTAAAACAAACTTTTAAACATAAAAATAATTTAGAAAATATAATACAAATGTTATGTTAATTTTTTAATACAGCCACTTTAAACTGCTTTGATAATTTATATTTCTCATATAAGATTTGAAAACTGAGAGAAATATTTTCAAATTTTATAAACATCAGCTTATTCTAATAAGGTTTTGAACAATACCATATTGTTTTGATTATTAGAATCCCCAGGAGAATTGTATTTTAGTTTTTTCAAATTTTTTATTTTCTAAATATTTAATAATAGTTTTGATCAGTAATATTTTTAATATGCTGAATTTTCTGATGTATCATTTGATATTTTTTTAATGAAGGTTTTTTTATGCAGCATATTTTAAAGTGACAAAAATTACTATAAACCAGAAATGGAACCATCTGAAAATATGTGTATTTTTAGACCAGATTTTGCTGCTGCCTGGATGAATTTGGGTATTGTCCAATCAAGCCTAAAGAAAATGAAAGGAGCTGAAAGAAGTTATCTAATGGCTATTCATCATAGGGAAGCGTTATCCTGATTGCTACTATAATCTTGGAAATTTGGTTTGTATTAAATGTCTAAGAGTTTAATTTAAAATGTATTCAATATTGTTTTAGTCATTGACATTTTGAAACATTTATTCCATTATTACCCATGGGTAGTAGTATATTGGGGAGGGTGTGGATACACATGCTGCATCACTATTATTTTTAGTTTTTCAAATCTTTTATTTTGTAAATTTTCTCTTTTTTTTTTTTTTTTTTTTTTTCGATTTAAAATCGATGTTTTTTTTTTTGATGCCCCTAATCAATTTATAAAAAGAAAATAATTAAAAATAAGAACAAAAGTAAAAAATTATTTAGATTAAAAAAATCTTATTAAAATTAATATTAAAAAATGTAAATGCTTTTTAAAGTAAAAAATTAATTTTAAGTTCAAAAATATATGCAGGATTTTCTGTTCACGGTTTTTAGTTCTTTTATACATAAATTCTAAATTTGTCATTTTATTAAGAATTTTTTATTTTTTTCTCTGATAATTTCTTAGTAAAACGATCTCGTTGACACCACCGTATCTGGCTATTGCCTACACTCAAAAGACCACTCCAGGGACACCGTTTTGAGTCGATTGAACAGATTCAACGTGAATCAACGCGCTTTGAAGGACATCCCTGCCGATGATTTTTAGCATGCATTGGGCATTGGAAAAAAGTTGCCATAAGTGCTTTGTGTCCAGAGGGGATTACTTTGAAGACGATGAAATAAATTTGGAAGAATAAATTAAGTTTTTCAAAAAAAAATAATAATTTGTCTTACTTTTTGGACACAGTAGTATATGTAATTCTTCTTTAAATATTATTTTATATAAGTTATTGATTCTTTATTTTTAAAAAAGTATTGCTTTACATAATTTTAAATATGTGTATATATATTTTTGTTCTTAAAATATTATTTTTACATTTTGTGTTTAAACTCATCTCTTTAGTTTTACAATTTGACTAGATAAACATGTTTTAGTGGGTTCCATTTTTTTTTTTTAGAATTCATTTTTTTTAAATAGAAATATTTCTTTTAATTGTTGCAAGTTTTTTATTCAGTTTTATGATGTTTGATTATTATGTACTTAATTTAGAAATTAAAGTATATTATATGGCCTGGCCTGCATCTCAATTACAATTTTTATTCATGCCACATGTGTTCTGTAGGATTTAGATCAGACTAGGCCCCTTTGTTTCATCGAATCCATATCCGAGATCTAGAATTGTATAACACCTGCTGTGTAATAGAGATTGATTGTGTTGAAAATTAAAATTGTTTTGTTTATAACTTTTGCATTAATGTGAGCAGTATTTAACAATCTAAAATGTCAAAAAAAAGAAAACCCTCTGTGTTATAATTCCCTTCCCAAGAACTAGGTTTTTTAGTGATTCAGAATCCACATTAAACTGTAGCTCCCCACAATACATTTATTCAGCTAGTCTTTTCCATGCCCAAACCTAATCATTGAGTTGTCAGTATACTGGATTTAGCCTTTTAATTGTTCACTATTGTTTAATTTTTGCAATAACAACTTCTCATCTTCCCAAGATTTCATTTGATATTTATAGTATAGTCAAGCATTGTTAGAATTCATTATAAATTGTTATCCCAATTCAATGCGATACTGTTTAATAACTAATTTCAGTACATAATGGCTAATATTTGTGTTTTCTTTCATGAGACAATATATTTCAATAAACCTTAGTTGGGTATTGGTAACTCATACTTGTGTCCATATATAATATTAAACACAAAATTGACGTTTTCTCTGAATGTCACTAAATTTGCATTTTCTACTCATCATAGCAAAAAATTAAAGTGCAATGATTTTGAATTTATTTGCCTCCTTTTATATCAAGTCTCTACATTACATCAATGATTAACATTTTATCATTCATGAGAGCGTCAAATAATTTAATATACCATTGCCTTATAAAAAATATATATACAAAATCTTGTGTGCTAGAAACTTTTCTCAATGTTGTCATTTAGTCAGAAATTCATGAAATATTATATAAGTTGATCATAAGATATTCATTCAATTTTTTATTTGACATTTACAGTATTTAGAACAGAAACAATATGATGATGCTTACAGAGCATGGCGCAATGCTACTGCACTTCAACCAACTCATTTAGTTGAATAATATGATCATCATGTTAGATAGTATAGGTAAATTTTATTATTTATTTTGGAATCATTGATGTTTATGTGTAACAATGTACAATGATCATCTTTTATTTATTTATTATATTATATATGTTCTGGAAGGATAAAATGATTTATATAGTAAGCCATTTTCAAATTTAGTATAAAACAACCTTAAAAATAATGTTAATTATTTTAGTTTCTTTCAGAATATATGACATTGCACTTCCAGATAGTAAATTCAATTTCTTCTTTTAATATCTTTCAATGGTTCTTTCTTATAAACTTGCTTGTATTCCATCCATAATTTGCAGGTTTAAACTGGTATATAAATAAAAGTATGATAATCTCATGTTTGTTAAGTTTTATGATTCACACATTAGATTTTAATAAACCAGATATAGTATGTGTATAATAATGTCTTCAGTTTGCTTAATATAATTATTTATGAAACAACATTTCCTCAAATTTTAAACATTTTGAACTCTTCAATTTTGTTAATATTTTTTTTTCTTTGAAAATGCAAGTATATATTTGGTACTAAAATCTCCATTCCTTTATATTATTTGACTAATGTTCTAATATCTTTTGCAATTTTCATTTCATTAGTATCTTATAACTTATTAAAACCAAATTGATAAAATTTTCAAATGTAAATTTTAAAGCCTTTTAAGTTATATTTTTCTGCCGTTTTAAGAAATAAAACATGATTTGTTGGCCAAAATTTAAAAAAAAGTGTTTAATCTGTTTTAAAATTTAATTCTAAAATATAGCAGATTTTGAGGCTATTATTTCTGTTATATGCACATCACTGGAATGAGGTAGATATTTCCCTATAAAAAAACATGTTTTTATTCAATCATACATTCTTATATGTACTTTTACATTTCATTTCATACACTATACATAATATCCAATGACTTGGACTGGATGGGAGTCACACTCAGAAATAATTGTCCTTTTTAGTGTCTTATAGGGTAAAAACCAGAAAGCCCTTACAAAGAAATTTGAATCGATACAAGACATTCAAACTCTTTTCACAAGGTTATATATCTATTAATAAGTTGATTTTTAATTATAAATGTCTTCAATACTTCTGTGATAAATATACTTGATGTAGTTGCATTATATAGATCCCTCTGTTACTTTGGTTACAATGTACATACCAGTGGTTTCAACAGAAATGTGAAAAGTAGAGATGGTATTCTCAAAATTTTTTTCTTTCTAACTTAAAACAATTTTTTTTTTTTTTGTTTAATTTAAAATTTTTAATTGAGTAAATTGATGTTTATAATTTTTAACTTCAAATATATAAGTAGATATATAAATAACTTTATATTCAGTGGATTTTTTAATTCTAAAATTATACCCTTTTTTACTATGTTGTAGTTCTAAAATTTTTATTAAATGTTTTAAATGTAACTTTGCTATCACTCAGAATATGTTTCCTTTAATTTACATTTATTTTATACTAATGGGGTATAGAAGTTGGTTGAGATTAAATGCGAATGAACAAAGTGAAAGTTTTAAATTGATACTGTGCCTAAAACCTTTGAGGCAAATTATGTATCTTAATTTTTTTATTTAAAATAATAAAAATTTCATGTAAATAAGCAGATTTGTTGAATTAGTTGAACCTTTCTATTTTAATTTTGGATTGCTTCAGATGAGTAACTTCTTATAGCATAAAGTTTTATGATAATTTTATTGTGAGTCAGATTCTATAGTAAATATAAAAACATATCCATGAATTTATGGGTAAGTTGCAAATAATTCAGGAAATTAATTAGATGTAACTTTTTGCAGTAAATGTATATTTTTAACTGGTTGAATCATTTTATTATTTTTTATTGATAATGATTGGTAACAAGTAGTATTTTTTTTTGTATGATTAATTACCTTTTCTCATGTTGCAACAAATGTGTGATTGCGATACATGATCCTATACCTTTATCAGTTCTAGATGCACTCTTTTTCTTAATTAGCCATGCAAGAAATTATATTTGCCGATCAACAAAAGGTTTTAATGTTTTACATGATCGATATGTATATATGAGATAAAAAGCATGATGATCAAAATTGAGTAAATTTCATTATTAAAAACCCCAATTAAAACAGCTGGGAAAAATCTTTCAAAAATTAGTAGTACCATTTCCTTTAAAAGAATAAAAATACAATAATATAAAATCTGTTAACATTAGAAACACTAGTGCTGAAATATCGTTTTTTGAGGGGAAAGTTTCAATAAAAAATGTTAATTATTATAAAATCCCGCATTCTTCTTGAGACTAAACTTTTTGCTGGACTTGACTATAAAATTGCAAACTTCACATGTCATTGATCCATCTCTCACAGTATTCTATTTTAGTGCAGGTTCTATTCAATATATCAATAATCAATAATTTTTATGACTTTTAAAAATATTTATATTGTTTATGTACATTGTTGAATGTTACATCAACAATATAAGATTAACTAGTAGATCATGAAAGGAGAGGCATTGCATTCTGGGGTGTTATAATGTAACTGCCCTGCATTTGGATGTTTGCATGGGATAAATTATGCAATGCTGTCACAAGACGAGCTGGAGATTGTTAATGTGAGATGATGCTTAAACACAATGTTAGAATCATTTTAGATTTCTCCATTTCTGAAAATATAATTGCAACAAAAAAGCATTCACATAAGTAAAAAAATTTCATTTAATATATATATATATTATATTACATTGTTTTTCATAACTGTCATTAAAACCTGTTTAAATAAGTTTTTGAAGCCAAAAGCATTGGGAATTGCTGTAATATTGGTATTAATATTTTTTGTCAAAATCAGTAAAAACTTTCAAATAATTGATTAAAAAAAATATCCCTTTTTGGAGAACAAATCTATGTGGTTTTAATTCCCAAGCGACAGCTGATTTGAATGATACCTGTCAGGCGTTAGATTCAATGGTTAAAGCTTGCAATCATATGTGCTTAAGGTCATGCCATTAAGGAGGTCATTTAGAAAATTTGTGAGGTATTAAAAGTTTTTGCTTCTCTGTCCTGCTTGTTTTTAGCTTTTCACTTACGTCTTACAGCAGTCTATGTAGCTCCAGCGATTTTCGTGCAATACATTCCGTATTTTATGATTTTCGCTGTAAAAATGGATCTGTTTTTAAAAATGCCATTGCGGTTATTAATTTTTTATTTAGTCACTGTAACAATAGCTGTTAGAGTTTAATTGGTATTTTTAATATGATTGTT